>CM060252.1:52930916-53128416 GCA_030684275.1 Acipenser oxyrinchus oxyrinchus
GAACAGGATGTGAGTGGTGTAAAACACAAGTGAAAGTCCAGGCAGGAGTTCTCCCAAAAGTCTGTGTTTATTTGTTGTAAACACAAAATAATACTAATAATAATAATAATAATAATAATAACACTCCTGTGACCACAATCCTCCGTGCACGAAACTGTGCTCTTTCTCCGGGACGTGGTGAGTGCTGGTGCTGTGCTGTGCTGTGTTGTGTTGTGCTGTGAGGGGCGTGCTCGGGTCTTTAGTGCTGGCTCCGCGGCTGCAGCTCCCGACTCTCACTCCTCCTCTGGTTGAGACAAAACACAAAACAAATAACAAGACACAGGCTCCGCTGGATACTGTCATCAGCGCAAGGGGCCGTACTAACGTAGCTGCTCCCCTTTGTACCCAGAACCTCCTCCTTGCAAACAACCCGCAGCTGATTGCAATGAAATCCTTCCAGGTACATGCAACTACGCTCCCCTAATATGGTCACCTTCCGGTTTCCGCCTACCGTCAAGGCAGTCCATCTAGGAGGAAGCATACGATCAACCTTACCCAGCGCTTTCTTGGTCGAGAGGAGATTTACAGTTCGAATTCTTTCTCTCTGTGTCACACATCTCACCCCTCAGAGTGATGCCGAAGGCACACTCGCCAATGCTAAGTTCCCCAATGGGCCCCCCTCCCTTGAAAAAAAATCTGCATTTTGATGCTCCTTACCCGCACGATGTTTCACGGTATAGTGGAAGGGTTGCAGCGCCAGATACCACCGAGTTATCCGAGCGTTATTGTCCTTCATCGTGTGCAACCACCTTAAAGGAGCATGATCAGTGACAAGAGTGAAAGAACGCCCCAGCAAGTAATAGCGAAGGGCGTGAGTGGCCCATTTGATGGCCAAACACTCCTTCTCAATGACGGAGTAGTTGATCTCCCGTGGAGCCAGTTTTTTGCTCATGTAAATAATCGGGTGTTCCACTCCGTCAACTTGCTGGGACAGGACCGCCCCCAGACCAATCTGGGAGGCATCGGTCTGGAGGATGAACTCCTTACTGAAATCTGGTGAAATAAGTGCTGGGGCCTGGCATAGTCTCCTCTTAATCGTGTCAAAGGCCCCCTGACACTCCCCTGTCCACCTAACTATTTTTGGAGCCGTCTTTTTGGTGAGCTCTACCAAGGGGTTAACTATGGTGGCATACTCGGGGATAAAGCGCGATAATAGCCTGCTAACCCCAATAGTGATCTCACCTGCGGTTTGGTTCTCGGGATCGCCGTCTCCACTAGAGCCTGGACTTTAGAAGCGATCGGCTTTACCCGCCCATTACCCATAAGGAAGCCAAGATACTGGGTTTCTTGTTTGCCGAATGCACATTTGCCCAGATTAGCCGTCAGCCCCGCCTCCCTCAGAGACTGTAGGACGGCCGAAAGTCTAATAATATGCTCTCTCCAGGTAGAGCTGAAAATCACCACGTCATCAATGTATGCAGCGGCATACTGCTGATGGGGCGCTAGGACCTGGTCCATCAGTCTCTGAAAGGTAGCTGGGGCTCCATGCAACCCGAAGGGCATGGTCTGGAAATGGAACAAGCCATCTGGGGTAGAGAAAGCGAACTCTTGCGAACTCTGGGTCAGTGGAATTTGCCAGTATCCCTTCGTCAGATCCAAAGTCGAAATTAACCGCGCTCCTCCCAGTCGGTCGAGGAGCTCGTCCACCCGAGGCATGGGATATGCATCAAACTTGGAGATGGCATTAACCTTTCTGAAATCCACGCAGAACCGAGTGGAGCCGTCCTTCTTAGGCACCATCACTATCGGGCTGCTCCACTCGCTCGGGAAGGCTCAATGACTCCAAGCTCGAGCATATTCCCCACCTCCCGACCAACGGCACCCCTGCGGCTCTCCGGGATTCGATACGGTCTCTCTCGAACCCTGACACCTGCTGGAGTAATAATAGCATGTTCAATCATATTAGTTCTGCCAGGCAAGTCAGAAAAACATCACCAAATTGTTTCACTAACCCACGGAGTTCACACTTCTGATCAGGAAGTAATTGTTCCCCATCGGAATGTTAACTGTAGCTGGTGTACTGACAGAGGACCAAAATCCTCTTCTATACTGTCATTGGCTATAAACAGGGCCTCCCTTTCATTGTAGGGTTTTAATAAATTAATATGATAAATTTCTGTTTTGTTACGGCGATCGGGTTGTCTGATTTCATAGTTTACATTACCAATTGCCGCATCACCTCATATGGTCCCTGCCACTTAGCGTACAGTTTAGACTCGAAGTGGGAAGTAGCAGCAGTACCTTATCTCCTGGCGAAAAGTCCGAATCCGTGCTTGTTTATTGTACTGCTGCTCTTGCCGATGCTGAGCCTGTTTTAAGTTCTCGTGTGCCAAATGACCAACCAATTGCAGGCGATCTCTTAACATAATTACATATTTCACTATGTTTTAGCATCTTTATTTTGCTCTTCCCATCCTTCCTTTACAAGATCAAGGACACCTCGTGGTTGTCTCCCATACAGCAGCTCAAAGGGAGAAAACCCGGTCGAGCTCTGAGGCACCTCTCTCACTGCAAACATCAGGTAGGGAAGGAGTTTAGCCCAATGTTTTTGCTCCTGGTTGACAAACCGCCTCAGCATCTGCTTCAATGTCTGATTAAAAGCGTTCCACTAAACCATCCGATTGCGGGTGATAAGCGGAGGTCCGAATGGATCGAATTTGTAATAATTTATACAGTTCTTTTAAACACCGTGACATAAAATTAGTTCCGTGATCAGTCAGAATTTCTTTGGGGATCCCTACTCGCTATGATCTGCACTAACTCTTTTGCAATCGCCAATGCACTAGTGGACCTCAATGGTACTGCCTCTGGATATCTGGTCGCGTAGTCCACCACTACTAAAATATGCGTATATCCACAGTCAGACTGGCTCAATGGGCCCACTATATCCATTGCAATGCGTTCAAAGGGAATATTGATCAGAGGCAGTGGAACCAATGGGGCCGGGCGAACCCGCCCGGCGCTACTGTTGGCACTCCCTACAGGTCGCCACATACCGCTTCACCTCACTGTACACTCCCGCCCAGTAAAATCGAGCCAATATTCGTTCCTGAGTCTTTTCCCTACCTAAGTGGCCGAACAAAGGGACATCATGAGCCAACCGCATGATCTCATGTCGAAAAGACTGAGGAACGAGTAATTGTGTTACAGTCTGCCCTGTGCTCGGGGCTCGGGATACTCTATACAGCAAATGCCCAAGCACAATGTGGTGAGGGTAGGTGAGCGGCCGAGTGCCATCTACTTCCTTCCCTCGATAGACCAAACCTGCCCCCAGAGGTTAGCCAGCGTAGGATCATTTTTTGTTCATACGCTAGATCAACATCTCGGTCCCAGACCTTCGGTATATCGAGCGGGGATATGGTAGCCTCAGCACTTGGGGTCTCAGTAACCCGCCCGGTCGGTCACACTGGATCCCAATCCCTTTCCCTGGCGTTTATCAGACGTGGAGGAGTCTCCCACCAAACCCCAACCTTGTTTCATTGATGCCCTCCCATTTTTCCACCCTTCTCTCTCGTTTAGTTTTTTTGGGCGGAACCGAGAGGGAAACAGATCAGCCAGCATGCAGCGGAAAGATATCCCCAATAGTTTCCCTGCTGCTCCTATGGTCTTACCGGAGACTGGCTGTACCTTTTGGTTTATAATTATTCGAAACATGGCCAGTCTCGACCTAAAATAACCGGTATGGCAACCTTTTGCCACCGCCACAATTACACGGCGGGTGTGACTACCAACTGTCACATCTAATTTAGTGAGGGGTAGTCCTTGCTATCTCCATGGATACAGGAGATGACCACTAACCCACGTGACCACCAAGGTACCCCTTCTAAGAGAGTTTCGAAATCAAGGTCTGCCCACACCCTGAGTCCACTAATGCGTGGGTGCTCACATTACCAACCCGCACATCAACAATACAAGGTCCCTCCCAAGCATTACCCCTGGACTTACCTGTCGCGGTACCAAATAATACTGACCGCACCACACTCCATTGCTGAGGGGCAATTCCGGGCAAGGTGGCCGACCCCATGGCACCGGTAACATTCCAGAGGGAAGGCGCCACGGAGCCTGATTGTCCCGCTGCCGACCTGGCAGCGGGAGGGGCCCTGTTCTACCCCAGCTGGGGTTTGACCTCGGCCTCCAGTGTTGTGGAGCGAGGCCACCCGTTGGGGACTGAGAAGGTGCTGGTCGGTAGGGAAGGGTGTGCGTGGGTGAAGGGCCCCGCCTTGGGCCTGCCATCCTGGGTCTGATGAAGGTCGGCGTCGGATGTATCGGGGTGGGCAGCGGTGTGGGCATGGAGTCCTCATATCCCTCGGCCAACCTGACCGCTCGTCCAGCGTGGTGGGCGGTGCCGGCTGACCCAATTGCTGGCCTCTGGCCCCAGCAACTGTATAAACTGTTCAATGGTGACCAGTTCGGTCACCTCTTCAGCTGTTCGCTCGCCAGGGCAGAGCCACCGGGTCACCTGGTCCACCAACTGCTGGGCCATGACTCGGGTCGGACTCCTGCGGGCGTTGGTACTCCCGGAACCGGCGGTGCGTCTCCTCTGTTATATCCAGTCGCTGAAGGATGGCTTTCTTTACCACATCGTAATCCATGGCTTGTTCATGGGTTAAAGCATGGTAGGCTGCCTGGGCTTCCCGATCAGATTGGGTCCCAGCTGGGTAGCCCACCACTCCCGAGGCCATAGGGCTGCTGTCGCCTGTCTTTCAAAAGATGTTAAATAGGCCTCGGGATCATCCTCCAGCGACATCTTCACCACTTTGGGTTTTGGAGGAGCCACTGTTGGTTCAGCCACCGGTTCCCTCCTCTGGTTGGCGCGAGGAACATGGCAGTCATCCTTTCCATCACCGCTGCCAAGGTCTCCTCATGCCTCCGTGCCTGAGCCTCCATCATGGTGTTCAGTGCTGCTGGGTCCATCGTGAAATCCCGTTTCTGACACCACTTGTGAACAGGATGTGAGTGGTGTAAAACACAAGTGAAAGTCCAGGCAGGAGTTCTCCCAAAAAGTCCGTGTTTATTTGTTGTAAACACAAAATAATACTACTACTAATAATAATAATAATAATAATAATAACACTCCTGTGACCACAATCCTCCGTGCACGAAACTGTGCTCTTTCTCCGGGACGTGGTGAGTGCTGTTGCTGTGCTGTGCTGTGTTGTGTTGTGCTGTGAGGGGCGTGCTCCGGTCTTTAGTGCTGGCTCAGCGGCTGCAGCTCCCGACTCTCACTCCTCCTCTGGTTGAGACAAAACACAAAACAAATAACAAGACACAGGCTCCGGCTGGATACTGTCATCAGCGCAAGGGGCCGTACTAACGTAGCTGCTCCCCTTTTGTACCCAGAACCTCCTCCTTGCAAACAACCCGCAGCTGATTGCAATGAAATCCTTCCAGGTACATGCAACTACGCGCTCCCCCTAATATGGTCACCTTCCGGTTTCCGCCTACCGTCAAGGCAGTCCATCTAGGAGGAAGCATACAATCAACCTTACCCAGCGCCTTTCTTGGTCGGGAGGGAGATTTACAGTTCGAATTCTTTCTCTCTCTGTCACACGGGGCTATGTGTATTGCTCAGATCCACCCCTTTTTTTTCGGCGCCTATCGGCTCCTATCACTCGGCCATTGAATGGTTTTCTCATCTTTTTCCGGAGAAAAAACGACTAGAGCCCTGTGCTTTACGTCTATTTGATGATGTCGGACCCTGTCCGACATCGGACCGGAAAGGGAAAATTGTAATGTCGGACCTGGTCCGACATAGGGCCGCAAAGGGTTAAGGGGAAAAAAACGCATATCACATGTTTTAATAAACTGAAGTCCAGGAAGGACGGTAACAAATACACTAATACTAATAATAACAATTTCATTGAATACAAATGCTTGTAAGTGCATTTAGGTGCTGTATTAATACCAGCAGAATACGGTAACTGCAGTTTCATGCAACAGTTGTGACGGTGCCCAAATGTTGTGTAAACATTTACTATTTAATATCGTAAATAGCAGAACCAACTCACTGCAATTTAAACTTATTTTTTACTGAAAAATAAACTGTAACATGTAATCATAAGAGGTGTCCGTGTTACGTGCTGTCAGATCAGGACTTCACTGACACTGAGCATTGGAGCTGCAGCATGCTATTTCTCATGTTACACTGTACACAATTGGAGGTGCCGTCACCAATTCCAGACACAACACAAAATATTTAAAATATAAACATGCTGATTTCATTGCAGTCAACAGCTGCATAGATTAACCACTCAGCAGAATGTGGCAACAAACAAGTGAGTACAGACATTAAGTTACTGTTTTAGTATCACTTGAGTGTTTTAACAAGTTGTTGTATTTTAGCAGTTGAATATGATAACAACCAACTTGCTCCTGAAGTGGCACCCAGCAATTTAATTTGGTTACCATTTTTTTTTTGTCCTGGAGCCCTGATTTGTAATTTTGTTTTAAAGAAATGTATTTTAAAGAATAAATAGGAAACAAAAGCACAACAGGTCGTGAAAGTTATTGGACCAGAAGTGCTTTACCAGTGTTATTGCAAACAGTTGCACAAACAAATGAGACAATTGTGTGATTTTTATGTTTCCTGCTTAATTTACTGGATCGTGATACATATTGTATCGTGACCCTTGTATCGCGAGCGGGGAGTCCCATCCCTATGTATATATTGTGCGCCATTATTATGATTTGTATTATTTTGTATTTGTATTATGAATTATATTATATATGTGTTATATATGACGACGAAAAGCGGCGTGGTCGAAAAGCCGCCGCCATTATTTGTTATTTTTTAATGTTTTAAAATACCTTGTGATTTAAAATACCCTGTCAGCTACTGATTATTTAACTAGCTGACAGTCATGCAGACTAAGTAAATCCATGCAGAATGTGACCAAGGGATAATATAATAATTGATAGCTAGTTAGTTCCTTGGTCACAAATATAGACCTGCAGATGGCTGCACAGTGAAAGAGTGTTCGTAAGTGCAGAACGAGAGTTGAGACAGGAGGTGAAATATAATTTAGAAGAAAATAACAATTGCTAACCAGCACAATACTTGTTATTGTTTGTTGTCCATCTGTTTGTTTGTTTTGGCCCGCGTGCCTTTTGTTTTGAAAGTGTTTTGTGTTTTATTTAAATATTTAATTGTGTTATTTAATAAAAACACTGAGTGCCATAGCATCTCAGTTTTGCCCCGCCATCCCTTGTTGTAGTTTCTGTTTCTGGTCTGACATCACCCCTGCAGCCATCCTGTTCACAGCATCATATTGTGAAGACACTGCCGATACCCAGCCCTAATCACTATGTTCTATAGACTGAAGTTGTTTCATTACTCCATGATAACCAAACTTCCGAGTCTGGCAACATGTCACAGGTTACAACATTGTGTTTGTTACCAACCCTCCCACCAATAAACAAAAGATTTTAAGGAAGAAACCAAGATGGCAGAAAAGTAAGTTGCCACATCTGAGAAAGCATGCATCAGTGAAACTACAAAAAACTAAGAAAAGTGAATGAGTAAATATATAATAGCTACAGGACTTGATTTTAAGAATTGTAAATTTCATCACCTAGAAGAGGATGCTTTATAGTTTAACACCACAATCTTGCTTACAGCAAGTTATCCCAGATAGAATCATGAGCACAGACAGACAGATCAAACACATTACATTTCAAAGGAAAATGGACATCTGTCAATTCCCCAGGACACAAAGCAGTTGCAGGGAAGTGATGTAGCTGATTTAGTACCCCGTGCTATGTGCAAAAAATATATTTATGGTCAGATGACTAGCAGGAAGCCACACATTAGTGGATCAATAAGTGGGTTATTAACTAATTAGCAGTGTCACCTGGCTATCTGCAGCTAAACATTATACAGTAAAAGGACAATAGCCTTTTTTCTGATTTAAATATGATATACATTGTGTTAACATACTGAGCATCAAGTAAAGTCCACATGTTAAAATATCAATTTATCACCCTGGTTGTTCACATGTGCCCCTTCCTGTATTGCTTTCACTGAACCTCAGTACTGTTATTACAATTTGAGAGGCTAATGGCAGACCCCAAAGGAGATTACAGCAGATACTGGGACATCATTTATTCAATTTTGAATTGATTTTCCCTCTTTTATAGGACATGAAAACCATGATACATTTTTGTTTAAGATCAGTGCTCTTCTACATGGCTTTTCTTATTGCAGAAAAGATCATGCAAGTAACAATAATGAAATATACAATAATCTACCAAAAAATACTGCTTAGAGCATAACATGTAAGGGTGGCCATTTAATGTTAAAATCTAATGTGTCTTTCGGTAGAGATTCCTGGTACGCCTCAGATTCTCATTTCAGCACCTGGCTAATATGTAAAAATAGACCAATTTTGTGGGATTTAGATTGCATCGAATATTAACTAGAGAAGCATAAAAGTAGAGTAGATCTATGCTCTGTGTAACCATATTGCCCATTGTCAGGATGTGAGTGGTGTGTCAATAAAGGTCCAAACAGATATATTTGCAAGAACCAGGTTCATTTTATTAAATCCACGCCCCCATATACCCGCACTGATATGCATTGTTTAAACGGCAGGTCTTCAGGCCCAAACAAAACATTGAAACAAAATAAAAAAACAGTCCATAAATCCCACAAGTGCATGGAAAATTGCTCCTAGTTGGTTGCTGTTGTGGTGCTGTGCTGTGCAGTGGTAGTGGTGCTCCTGGGTGTGTGTGCTCCGAGTTGGTTGCTGTGCTGTGCAGAGGTAGTGGTGCTCCCACGTGTGTGTGCTCAGAGTTGGTTGCTGTGCTGTGCAGAGGTAGTGGTGCTCCCACGTGTGTGTGCTCCGAGTTGGTTGCTGTGCCGTGCTGTGCAGAGGTAGTGGTGCTCCTGGGTGTGTGTGCACCGAGTCGGTTGCTGTGCTGTGCTGTGCTGTGCAGAGGTAGTGGTGCTCCCACATGTGTGTGCTCCGAGTTGGTTGCTGTGCTGTGCTGTGCAGAGGTAGTGGTGCTCCCGGGTGTGTGTGCTCCGAGTTGGTTGCTGTGCTGTGCTGTGCAGAGGTAGTGGTGCTCCCGGGTGTGTGTGCTCCGAGTTGGTTGCTGTGCTGTGCAGAGGTAGTGGTGCTCCCACGTGTGTGTGCTCATAGTTGGTTGCTGTGCTGTGCTGTGCTGTGCAGAGGTAGTGGTGCTCCCACGTGTGTGTGCTTCGAGTTGGTTGCTGTGCCGTGCTGTGCAGAGGTAGTGGTGCTCCTGGGTGTGTGTGCTCCGAGTTGGTTGCTGTGCTGTTCTGTGCAGAGGTAGTGGTGCTCCCGGGTGTGTGTGCTCTGAGTTGGTTGCTGTGCTGTGCAGAGGTAGTGGTGCTCCCACGTGTGTGTGCTCAGAGTTGGTTGCTGTGCTGTGCTGTGCTGTGCAGAGGTAGTGGTGCTCCCACGTGTGTGTGCTCCGAGTTGGTTGCTGTGCCGTGCTGTGCAGAGGTAGTAGTGCTCCTGGGTGTGTGTGCTCCGAATCGGTTGCTGTGCTGTGCTGTGCAGAGGGAGTGGTGCTCCTGGGTGTGTGTGCTCCGAGTCGGTTGCTGTGCTGTGCTGTGCTGTGCAGAGGCAGTGGTGCTCCCACGTGTGTGTGCACCGAGTTGGTTGCTGTGCTGTGCTGTGCAGAGGTAGTGGTGCTCCCACGTGTGTGTGCTCCAAGTTGGTTGCTGTGCCGTGCTGTGCAGAGGGAGTGGTGCTCCTGGGTGTGTGTGCTCCGAGTCGGTTGCTGTGCTGTGCTGTGCTGTGCAGAGGCAGTGGTGCTCCCACGTGTGTGTGCTCCGAGTTGGTTGCTGTGCTGTGCTGCAGAGGTAGTGGTGCTTCCGGGTGTGTGTGCTCCGAGTTGGTTGCTGTGCCGTGCTGTGCAGAGGTAGTGGTGCTCCCACGTGTATGTGCTGGCCGCTACTCATCCTCGATGACAAAAAAGAATAACAAGCGCAGCACTCCGGCGCATTTCAGCATAAGGGGCTGTACTCACGTAGCTGCGTCCCCTTTGCACTGCCAAACTCCTCCCTGTGATCAGCATGGCGCCACGCTCTGTCCAATCGCTGTGCACCGCTCAGCTGATCATAATGGAGTTGTTTAGCAGTCCTGCAGCTATGCCCTTTCACCAGTATGGCCGACTTCTGGTTCTGTCCTACCATCGAGTCGGCCATCTCTGTGAAGGCGTACCACCAAACTTACCTAGCGCCCTTCCTGGTCGGGAGGTAGATTTGCAGCTCAGATTTCTTTTCTCCCGTTCACACCCATTTAGATAGCTGATTAATGGTGCTAATGACAATCAAATCCCTTAGGACTTTTTACACTCATACATTTTCTTACAATATTTATCAACTAAATAGCTGCTGAAACACTAGCATAGACCTTGCATTTAATGTAGGTTAAAGAAAAAAAAAATGCTCTCAACTTACCACGTATAACAGTTTTTAAAACGGCTAAATGCAAGGTGTGTCCCAGCTTGTTAGCTAAAATAATTTGATTTCATTTCAGTGACATCATAAAAAAGCTATAGATATGTTACCTGCTTTGACAAAAAAGGCCTGCTTAGAATTATTACCTTTATTAAACCACTGACACCTAGCTTTGCCCATACATTTCCAGCTTCTATTTTTCTAAAGAGACAATTTTCTTTTCTTAAATAAACTGTCATGCTAGTGTTAATATATTGTTTTCTAGCTCATACTCTGAGAAATCCTGCTGATATAAAACATGTATATGTTAGATTGGTAATAGTATCTTTAGTGTGCTTGAGTAGAACAAATGTGTTTCCCTTGTGGCTGTGCTAATGTGATAAAGGAAAATGGGCTGTTCATCAGCCCTTTGGAAGCACATTCTTTTTTGTGCATTAATACTTGAGACAAACTTTCAGGCAGTTATATTTCATATGTCAGCACTGTTCACTGAAAGTGTTTCCTAAAACATGTGACAATGGCTGGGTTTCCATGCAGCTTAGAAAGTCGATAATCTTTCTCCACAGTCATTATTTATGTGACATAGCACACACACATACCATGCACATATCACGCATATACCACGCACATACCACGCACATACCACGCACAGTCTATGCTCTATAGGAAGTGCACATCTAAAACATTGTACGACTTTAAAGGGTGGGTATATCGTCTGACACTAAAAAGCTATACAATTGACCAGAAGCGTGCATATATTATGTATGTACATGTATAAATACTTGAGATGAGACATAAAACTGAGGTCCTATTTGCAAGTGACTCTGCAGCAGCAGTGTTGTTGATGCATAGTTCACCCCCTAGTCTCTGGGTAAGTCGCTTTGAATAACATACAGAGTGCATGTTCATACTAAAAGAAAAAAAAAAAATTAAAAAGTGCATATGTGTAAAGACAAGTAGAAAGCATAAACAACATTTGAAACCCAAGAATGAATATTAACATTAGTCCATCCTCACAAATGGTTATTTTGTATTTTATAATTCACCCCAAATACAACATTTGTAGGCAAACCTTAATTATTGTCTACATCTTGAGGAGGGAGCACTTCAAATAACTAGTGCCACATGTGCCAGGCACACAGTTTGCGCTACCTTCAACTGTGTCATCATTACCACTGGAATGAACATGAAAGATGTTTGCCAGCGGTTTTGAGCGCCAGCCATCTGTGGGTTACAAGGCCAATGTGATTTGGAGGATGACGCATATGAAAAACAGACGGACCACCTTCCCATCTTGCAACTTCACTTCTAAATTGCCCTTGTAATTCTTAATCATATGCTACATGTTGATTTGAAATTGCAATTGATGGAATAGTTTTGAAAGTAATAGACAGAGTTGATTATCCAGAAGTTTAGTAATCAGATTGTCATAATTAAGCTGTATTTTTTAAACATGTGTTGGATGTTATTTGGGATTAGCAGGTTCATAATTGTCAGCTTGCAGTACAGTAGTTTCTTTGAAGATGTGTGTCTGTGCGTCAGTTATCCAGAAAATCAGTTAACCTGACTGCTTACTGCTTCTATGTGTGTGGGTGTTTCATAAATCCATCGCCAGATAGTAAGAAGAAAATCACACAATAGGCAGTTAAGCAGTATTCACTGTTAAATATAAATCTGTATTATCTTTTTTCAAATTTAATCAAAACTTTGCAGCTTGTCGTAACAATATTGTAGTAAATTAGGTTTGTTTTCATTTAATGGTATTAGATCATTCCAGAACTATAATGGATTACAAGTAACTGAGCTGCTCAGAGTATCTCAGTGAAAACAAAAACAATCTGTTCTGCTCCTGAGGTGCTCAGAGTGCTACAGAGCAGTTTTCATCAGTGATTTGAGTGAGTGGAAAAATTCTTCCTCTGAGCGTCTCAGTTACTTAACACACCATTTTATATATCTTTGGTAAAGTTCCAGAATTTTATATACAGTAGGGTTATAGGACGGCAAACTTCTGTGTATGAGGGGAGTATCAGCATGGGCAGACGTGACTGGAGCGACTGGACTTTATCATTGGTATACAAGTTAAAAAATGTTTTTATTAGTTTTTTATTCATGACCAACCTTTATTAATCATTATAATTTTCGCTGAAAAAGGAAAAGGTTTACCCGGGTTTTTGGGTACCCATGCCGACCTCTAATAAAGATGTATTTTTATTTTACTTGCAAGTCTCATCTGATTTTTTAAATAGGAATCCTCTGCCTTTTAAATCAGTGTTTTACTGTAGCATGTTTTAAATTTTGATTGACCTTATAGCAAATCATATTTTTTCATTTTCATTCTTGACACTGTTATAAATTGTACAGTAGTTGTAGTTTAGTATATGATCTACCACAGCATATACATGGCAACAGTGTACAGTGTACAGTTAGCACAACAAACTCTTTGTAAACTGTCTTGTACACTGATACAGTACTTATAACTTAGTGGGCTCAATAAGAACAAAAGTTTATACCAGCATGATACTTGTGTGTTCCATGTCTGTTTGTCTGTCTGTTTTGGCCAACGTGTCGTTTTGTTTTGTATAAGTGTTTTGTTCTGTTTTGTTTAAACTTTTTATTTATTAATAAAACGTGCCTCAGCACCTTCATACCCCAGTGCTGTCTCTGTGTGTGCTACTTCTTCTTGGCCTGATGTCACCACACAAGCACAAAGAGAAATTTCCAGCAATAGATTACTTTTTGAAAACGTTATTGGTACTTTTATGTCATTGGTCTGATCTGTGAGCCATTTCAGGTCAAATATTTGGTGACCTCTCACATAAAAACTGTTTGACCTAGAGACGTGAAACTTGGAGAAATCTTATATCTCTGTGGCACCAACATCTCAGCCAAACAGCATCAAAATTGGAAGAGGTCAGGTCAGAAACCTTCCTGAAGTGATTGATTTGACATGGGCTGACCCACAATGGGGTTTCGGGAATAAAAAGACAGAGCTGATTTTTCAATTCTGATAACATTTTTACATTGTATATTTTTTATACTTTACTCTTGTGTTCCACTGAAATACAGAATTTCATATTCCACGAAACGTAATTTAACCCTGCCCATTTCCCTGCATGTCTGTGTGGTTGCCATAGAAGTCTGTGTGGTATCCATGCTTGTAAGTAATGCTTTTGGAAACTAGGTGGAATTGAAAGAGATATAAAATACACTTAATTTGTATAGAATAATGAAAGTCTCAAATATATAGTAACTGAGGTACTTCTCTTTTCATCTTTCTGTTCAACTTAAAATCACACTAAAAACATGTGTGTGTGTATGTGAGAGAGAGAGTCACTATATTCAGAGTTAAAAAAGGAGATACTGTTTATTCCCAAATGATAGCAGCCTGCATTATGTTTAAGCTGGCTTTTCACCCAACGATTTTATTCTTGTGGCCCATTGGTTTGATTGGAGTGTCTATCGAAACTGTCTAGAGCACTTCAGACCCTCTTGCTGCCCTCTCTTGAGTGTATGTGTGCAAAGCAGCAGTTCTTGAGAAGGTAATCAGAAAATGTTTCCTTTTACAGTGCCACTGTAGCAAGGTACAGAACACTGAAAAAAACTGACAATTGAGCTTGGTGAGTGCAGAACCCATTTCAAAGGACTGAATGCAGGCTAAATGGCATGAAACACTTCAGAATTCATTTACATCAGCCTGACTCATCTTTAGATCTTTTGCATTGACTGGTTAGAAATTCTCACAATGTTCTTCAAATTCTTCAATCACTAGTCATAAAAGTATGAGAGAAGTGTGCTCAAGACACTGTCCTGTTGTCTTACTATGAAAGCAAAATTTACCAGAGTATTATTTTTTTTACCATTTTACCATTTTCACCTTAGAAAAACAACCGTTATTATTATACAGTACATAATAGTAATAGGCAATAACAAATATTTTACTTTGAATTGATATTGAAGTTGCCTTTTTTTTTTTAAAGAGCCATTAAACTTGTGATTTAGAGCAGTAACATAGTTAATGAACTGTAAGGGTGCTGTTTTGATGACTGCAAAGACAAGTGAATAATTACCTTACAAGTGTAGCCACTTTGTGTGAATACAGTAATTGGAAGTCACTACAGCCAAATTAGAATTACTGTGATGTCCTGTAGAGCAGGGGTTCCCAAACTTTTTTTCCCTGAGGCCCACTTGAGCAGCTGCAATACACTGCAGCCCACTAACAATTCTTGAGCAAAATTATTCATTTTAATTATTACATGTTGTGACAGAAAGGCAATGATTCTTGGTGGTAAATCTCCCTCCCGACCTGTGAGGGCACTAAGTAACGGGAACAGAGTACCCTGGACTGCTTGGCCTGACACTTTGTTCCTAGGGGTAAAAGGAAGTCGGTCATTTAGAAAAGAGGCGGAGCTTCGGTACACTTAATCAACCCGGAAGGGAAATTATGTGGCAGCCGCGGATAGGAGGAGCGGCTGCAATCGTTTACCAAGGGGTCATGAGTGACGGTATAAGAAGCGGTTGTTCTTGTTATCATTGGACAGCTAACACGTTCCGGAGCTGTCGCCAGAGGCCAGCACAAACCCGGAACAGCACTGCACTTGTATCACAAATAACTTTATTTGCACCACAAGCACTAATTCACACACTGACAGACTTGTGTATGTGTTTTGTGTGGGTCTATAATAAAAACGGGACTATTATTTCGGGACAAACCCGGGGATTACAAATTAAGTAATACATGCCGCTGTATTACGTAACATAATTTATTTTTACTGTTTGTTTTGCCATCAGGCACTGGACATCATTAAACAAACTTTGCACCTAGATTATAATTGTCTGTCTGTTAATTGATCACCTGCAACTGCACACTATTAACCACTTTGCCACATGTGGTGTCAGAACATGGGATTATGGATCACGCATCACTTGCAGCGCTGTTGGAGGTGCTGGACAGCAGACACGGCACCCGTGATGACCCGGAGGATGACCCCAAGGCTTACCTGGTCGCTTTCAAGTGGCTGGCTACCACCGCGTCATGGCCCAACTGGGATCCTGCCTGATCAGGGAGGCTCAGGCATCGTACCAGGCCATGACGGACACTGAAGCTGCTAACTTCAACCTGGTAAAGCGAGCCATCCTACGCCGGCTCAACATCACCGGGGAAACACACAGGGTACGGTTCCGGGAGTACCGAAGATGTCACTCTTGAAATCAGGATTTAAAGGATGTGTTGCAGTAAGAACACCTCTGTTAAGAAAGTGGAACAAGACTAAAAGGCTAAAATATGCACAAGAACACAGAAATTGGACTATGGAACAATGGTTAAAGGTGCTTTGGACTGTTGATGGATGGACAACAACACCTGTGCCTTCTGCCAGTTCTGCTGTCAAATCAACGCTTGTCTTATACATATACATATATATATATATATATATATATATATATATACACACACACACGCACACACACACACACACACACACACACACACACACACACACACACACACACACACACACATATATATATATATACAGTACTGTGCAAAAGTTTTAGGCAGGTGTGAAAAAATGCTGTAAAGTAAGAATGCTTTCAAAAATAGACATGTTAATAGTTTATATTTATCAATTAACAAAATGCAAAGTGAGTGAACAGAAGAAAAATCTACATCAAATCAATATTTGGTGTGACCACCCTTTGCTTTCAAAACAGCATCAATTCTTCTAGGTACACTTGCACACAGTTTTTGAAGGAACTCGGCAGGTAGGTTGGCCCAAACATCTTGGAGAACTAACCACAGTTCTTCTGTGGATTTAGGCAGCCTCAGTTGCTTCTCTCTCTTCATGTAATCCCAGACAGACTCGATGGTGTTGAGATCAGGGCTCTGTGGGGGCCATACCATCACTTCCAGGACTCCTTGTTCTTCTTTACGCTGAAGATAGTTCTTAATGACTTTCGCTGTATGTTTGGGGTCGTTGTCATGCTGCAGAATAAATTTGGGGCCAATCAGATGCCTCCCTGATGGTATTGCATGATGGATAAGTATCTGCCTGTACTTCTCAGCATTGAGGAGACCATTAATTCTGACCAAATCCCCAACTCCATTTGCAGAAATGCAGCCCCAAACTTGCAAGGAACCTCCACCATGCTTCACTGTTGCCTGCAGACACTCATTTGTGTACCGCTCTGCAGCCCTTGGCGAACAAACTGCCTTCTGCTACAGCCAAATATTTCAAATTTTGACTCATCAGTCCAGAGCACCTGCTGCCATTTTTCTGCACCCCAGTTCCTGTGTTTTTGTGCATAGCTGAGTCGCTTGGCCTTGTTTCCACGTCGGAGGTATGGCTTTTTGGCCGCAAGTCTTCCATGAAGGCCACTTCTGACCAGACTTCTCCGGACAGTAGATGGGTGTACCAGGGTCCCACTGTTTTCTGCCAATTCTGAGCTGATGGCACTGCTGGACATCTTCTGATTGCGAAGGGAAGTAAGCATGATGTGTCTTTCATCTGCTGCAGTAAGTTTCCTTGGCCGACCACTGCGTCTCACGGTCTTCAACGTTGCCCGTTTCTTTGTGCTTCTTCAAAAGAGCTTGGACAGCACATCTGGAAACCCCTGTCTGCCTTGAAATTTCTGCCTGGGAGAGACCTTGCTGATGCAGTATAACTACCTTGTGTCTTGTTGCTGTGCTCAGTCTTGCCATGGTGTATGACTTTTGACAGTAAACTGTCTTCAACAACCTCACCTTGTTAGCTGAGTTTGGCTGTTCCTCACCCAGTTTATTCCTCCTACACAGCTGTTTCTGTTTCAGTTAATGATTGTGTTTCAACCTACATATTGAATTGATGATCATTAGCACCTGTTTGGTATAATTGTTTAATCATACACCTGACTATATGCCTACAAAATCCTGACTTTGTGCAAGTGTACCTAGAAGAATTGATGCTGTTTGAAGGCAAAGGGTGGTCACACCAAATATGGATTTGATTTAGATTTTCTTCTGTTCACTCACTTTGCATTTAGTTAATTGATAAATATAATCTATTAACATGTCTATTTTTGAAAGCATTCTTACTTTACAGCATTTTTTCACACCTGCCTAAAACTTTTGCACAGTACTGTATATATATATATACAGTACTGTGCAAAAGTTTTGCAGGTGTGAAAAATGCTGTAAAGTAAGAATGCTTTCAAAATAGACATGTTAATAGATTATATTTATCAATTAACTAAATGCAAAGTGAGTGAACAGAAGAAAAATCTAAATCAAATCCATATTTGGTGTGACCACCCTTGCCTTTAAAGCACAGCATCAATTCTTCTAGGTACACTTGCACACAGTTTTTGAAGGAACTCGGCAGGTAGGTTGGCCCAAACATCTTGGAGAACTAACCACAGTTCTTCTGTGGATTTAGGCAGCCTCAGTTGCTTCTCTCTCTTCATGTAATCCCAGACAGACTCGATGATGTTGAGATCAGGGCTCTGTGGGGGCCATACCATCACTTCCAGGACTCCTTGTTCTTCTTTACGCTGAAAATAGTTCTTAATGACTTTCGCTGTATGTTTGGGTCGTTGTCATGCTGCAGAATAAATTTGGGGCCAATCAGATGCCTCCCTGATGGTATTGCATGATGGATAAGTATCTGCCTGTACTTCTCAGCATTGAGGAGACCATTAATTCTGACCAAATCCCCAACTCCATTTGCAGAAATGCAGCCCCAAACTTGCAAGGAACCTCCACCATGCTTCACTGTTGCCTGCAGACACTCATTCGTGTAACGCTCTCCAGCCCTTCGCGAACAAACTGCCTTCTGCTACAGCCAAATATTTCAAATGTTGACTCATCAGTCCAGAGCACCTGCTGCCATTTTTCTGCACCCCAGTTCCTGTGTTTTCGTGCATAGTTGAGTCGCTTGGCCTTGTTTCCATGTCGGAGGTATGGCTTTTTGGCCACAAGTCTTCCATGAAGGCCACTTCTGACCAGACTTCTCCGGACAGTAGATGGGTGTACCAGGGTCCCACTGTTTTCTGCCAGTTCTGAGCTGATGGCACTGCTGGACATCTTCCGATTGCGAAGGAAGTAAGCATGATGTGTCTTTCATCTGCTGCAGTAAGTTTCCTTGGCCGACCACTGCGTTCTGGTCCTCAACGCTGCCCGTTTCTTTGTGCTTCTTCAAAAGAGCTTGGACAGCACATCTGGAAACCCTGTCTGCCTTGAAATTTCTGCCTGGGAGAGACCTTGCTGATGCAGTATAACTACCTTGTGTCTTGTTGCTGTGCTCAGTCTTGCCATGGTGTATGACTTTTGACAGTAAACTGTCTTCAGCAACCTCACCTTGTTAGCTGAGTTTGGCTGTTCCTCACCCAGTTTTATTCCTCCTACACAGCTGTTTCTGTTTCAGTTAATGATTGTGTTTCAACCTACATATTGAATTGATGATCATTAGCACCTGTTTGGTATAATTGTTTAATCATACTACCTGACTATATGCCTACAAAATCCCTGACTTTGTGCAAGTGTACCTAGAAGAATTGATGCTGTTTTGAAGGCAAAGGGTTGTCACACCAAATATGGATTTGATTTAGATTTTTCTTCTGTTCACTCACTTTGCATTTAGTTTATTGATAAATATAATCTATTAACATGTTTATTTTGAAAGCATTCTTACTTTACAGCATTTTTTCACACCTGCCTAAAACTTTTGCACAGTACTGTATATATATATATATATATATATATATATATATATATATATATATATATATATATACACACACACACACACACACACACACACACACACACACACACACACACACACACACACACATATATATATATATATCCCATCTTTATATACCTGGTCCCTTTATGCTAACTTGTCAATTTTTGTACATGTGAAATGTTTTTGGATAAATTCAGCATAGACTACACAAAACCCTGAAGTCTTTAAAGCCCAAGAAAATTGGTAACACTTTTATAAAAATCTTATTATAAATGTTATAGAAATCTGACTATGGTACAGTATGTTGTTCTCATTTTGTGTGTTTTTTCTTTTTTTCTTGTCCATTCTTATGCCTTTCTAGACCAGGTGTTTCTTCTAACGTTTTGTTGGCATTAACCACTAATAGAAATGTTTTTGTTTCAGCTTCCTTTTCCTTCAGATTTCAAATTATATCAGTATTACACTGCATTCCAACATAAAAGTATCATTATGAAATACCAAACCAAATTGTTTGGTTTCTTTCATTTCCAAGCATCACCCACGTGCCAGCATATTCCCTAATTAGACTTATAATTAGAATAGAATTCTGAAATGCAAATGACTATTTTGACAAAAATGTCACATTCCTATTGTTTGTTTTTAAAATGACACATTTCTATAGCATATTGACATTCTTGGCAAAAGTACTGTACAAAGCTGCAAATGAAGTATTCAATGATTGGAAATGTCTTTTTTTGTTAAATAAAAAACAGGTGCCAACAATAATGACCAATCAGGCTCCTTCTTAATCTTCTCTGAACTGATTATTATGAACTGTGACCTGTTAGTGATTAGCTCGACTAAGTTAAGGCTAACCTCAACTAAGGGTTATTATTCAGCTGGCCAATAGTCCCAATTACATTGGAGAACAATACAAAACAGCATTTCAGAGACTGGAAATTGCTTAAACTGTATTTACTGTAATACAGACCAACAACAGATTATACATGTGTGTCAACAGACAACAACAACAAACACGCATTTCTGATTTTTAGCACCTGTTCACTCAGCGAAAAAAACAACAAAAAAACATATTGTCCTTTTTATAATTTTGATGATACATGCATTTCCTTTCTTTCACAGGTGCACAGCACAAGGCTAAGTTTCTTCATAAATGGCTTAGAGGGAGACAACACTGCTTTCGACACCCAGTTACTAGCAGGTCCTGTCGTAGATGTAACAACTAATGCTGCTGTTCGAATTGGGCAAAATTCTAATGGTGAGGTTTTTTTTTTTGTTCACCAATTAGATGAAATAGGAATAACAGTATGGTCCCTAAAGACTTTTAAAGAGGTATTTTTGTTAATATTCTCGAAGAGAGTATTTGTTTGAATCACCACATTTGAATAACAATCTTGATGTGTTTCCCTACATTTATTTGCTTATTGGGCATCTTTTTCATGCAGCATCCTACATGCATAATGACATGCATTTTTAATAGTATGTATGGGTACTCTCATTTTGTAAATGTATTTTCTACTGTGAAACTTTTATGTGATCTCAATGTATGCTGAGCTCAAATCAAATTTATATATATATATATATATATATATATATATATATATATATATATATATAGAAGCATTAAGAACCTACAATTTGCTGAAACCCAGACTAGTTCAGCTCATGGGCCATCCCAATTTGTTGTACTCAATTGGTCAATTTGATACATAAAATAAAAGTTTTGAAGTCCAAACCTAGTATTTGAAGCTTGGACTTGGAAAGCTTTCATGTCTGTTTTTTTATATTAGGATTTCCATGGGGGATATGTGGTAGTGGGAATAGATAGAAACTGTATGAAAAATAGCAACTTTTTCCAACTTTATATAAGAAAAAAGCAGATGATATATTCATTCTTACAATAAAATTTCAGCCTGCATAATCCTATTAACATGTAAAAGAGAAACAGTTCCAAAAGCAGCTTCTCTGAATTTCTCTGTTTTGATGTCAGGTGCTCCCAAATGATGGTTAAAAAAAGCTTAGCTGTAGTCATGGGAACAACTTCTCTGAGTGACTTAATTACCATCATTGTTGCTGCTATATGATATGATAAGTGAAATTCCTGAGATTTGTTGCTTAATGAAAGTGACACATCTATAAAGAGCCTCTGCTGAGCCATTTAAGCTACTTCATCATATATTTTTACTCTCTTATACTTGAATGTATTGAAGCTCTTAGATCTTAACTGGACTCTGAAATACAAACTGTTTTCATCCTTGGCATACTAAGAAGCCTGACCACACTGTCTACCCAATGAGATCACCACATGTGCAACCCAGAGCTTGAGCATCTACCCTGCTGGATTTGCTGATGGCAGATATTAGAGGAGTAATAACCAAGGCTTTAAAACTTTTTTTTATTCATCTCTTGTTAAAATTAGCAATATTATCACTGCCCCCCTTATTATGCTGAAGATCTTTTCGTTCCTTTTGTATGCATATTTTTTCAGCACCACAAAATAACATCTACACATCCCCTTTTCTCATATAAATTCCTGTGGTAAATGTCCGCTTCCATGATCTGGCCAAAGGGTCTCACTCTGGTAACCCATTTGAATGTGTGGAGTAAAAGTGTACCAGGAAGAGCAGTCCAGACTAGGTTTACAGAACTGTAGAGCAGTTAAATACCTGATTAAAGTAAACAAGAAAAAGAACAAATAATAATAAAAAAATGTGCATTACAAAGACGAGGGGACCAGTGTTCTTGCGAAATGTTTATTTGTGGTGTGTAGGGTGTCTTCTAGTGTTATGTAGTGCAGTTTGGGCGAAAGGGCCGCAAAGTGAAGCTGTTTTGGCATCTCAGACTTTGTGAAGTGATTTCTGTTATAATAAGAGACACTCTACACATGACATGTTAACTTATTATAAATCAAGTAATATTGTACTCATAAAAGTGGTTTATTGTACTTTAGACCCATGGCTTATGCTCTATGGACATGATGACATCTATACATGGGGTGCGCTAGAATTTTCATAAGTCTTCAACAGCGATTGGTTGAGAAGAGAAATTTGATTTTAAAGCCTTGGCTAACATTAACTAGAAATTAACTAGCCAATTTCTGTTAGCTAAACAACAACTCAAATTAATATAATTATGATTGTTCGTTACCACTGTATTATTTTATTCATTGAATATGTGTCATTATTTTTCAGGTTCAGACCAGTTTATTGGGAGAATGCAAGGTTTTCACTTTTATTACACAGCCCTAACCAACAGGTAAAGGAAACTTAATTCTGCAAAATAATAATAATAATAAAAACCTAGAACTTATAATAACACATTGCAAAGTCATCATTTCCAGCTGATAGAAACTATGTGATACATGTTATCATATACTATCTATAGGATACAAAAAAACACAGATGTGTCACATCAATATCAGGGTGTACTATACTGTATATTATAACATACTCATGCTTTTCATATTCCAGCTGATAGAAACTATGTGATACATGTCATCATATACTATCTATAGGATACAAAAAAACACAGATGTGTCACATCAATATCAGGGTGTACTATACTGTATATTATAACATACTCATGCTTTTCATATTCTAGCTGATAGAAACTATGTGATACATGTCATCATATACTATCTGTAGGATACAAAAAAACACAGATGTGTCACATCAATATCAGGGTGTACTATACTGTATATTATAACATACTCATGCTTTTCATATGACAGAGAAATCTATGAAGTGTTTTCAGGGAAGCTGCCGCATCTCCACACTCAAACAGAATGCCGATGCCCAAGCAGTCACCCCCGAGTGCACCCTTTGGTTCAGAGGTACTGCATTCCCAATGGTGCAGATGATACCACAAATGACAGGGTCCTGCGACTCAACCTAGACGCCCATCCTCTGAATTATATTAATGACAACGACATTGGAACATCCTGGATTTCTTCAGTATTCACTAACTTAACTCAGCTTGAGAATGGAGTAACTATAACATTTGATTTGCTGAATGGAGAATATCAGGTAATTTACAGTTTGCTGTGATTATCTTAGATGAACTGAATTTCACTTATTTGCTGATGTTTTGGCATTTGACACCCAGCCAAGCATATACTCAGTCAAACATATGCAGGTTGCTTGAATTCAGTCTAAATTGCTATAAATGGATTTTGAGTGGTGAACTACTGTATCTTATACATCTGTGTCACCAATACATATTACAAACTTATATATATATATATATATATATATATATATATATATATATATATATATATATATATATATACACACATATATATATATACTGTATATATATATATATATATATGCAAAAGTTTTAGGCAGGTGTGAAAAATGCTGTAAAGTAAGAATGCTTTCAAAATAGACATGTTAATAGATTATATTTATCAATTAACTAAATGCAAAGTGAGTGAACGGAAGAAAAATCTAAATCAAATCCATATTTGGTGTGACAACCCTTTGCCTTCAAAACAGCATCAAGCATCAATTCTTCTAGGTACACTTGCACACAGTTTTTGAAGGAACTCGGCAGGTAGGTTGGCCCAAACATCTTGGAGAACTAACCACAGTTCTTCTGTGGATTTAGGAAGCCTCAGTTGCTTCTCTCTTCATGTAATCCCAGACAGACTCGATGATGTTGAGATCAGGGCTCTGTGGGGCCATACCATCACTTCCAGGACTCCTTGTTCTTCTTTACGCTGAAGATAGTTCTTAATGACTTTCGCTGTATGTTTGGGGTCGTTGTCATGCTGCAGAATAAATTTGGGGCCAATCAGATGCCTCCCTGATGGTATTGCATGATGGATAAGTATCTGCCTGTACTTCTCAGCATTGAGGAGACCATTAATTCTGACCAAATCCCCAACTCCATTTACAGAAATGCAGCCCCCAACTTGCAAGGGACCTCCACCATGCTTCACTGTTGCCTGCAGATACTCATTCGTGTACGCTCTCCAGCCCTTCGGCGAACAACCTGCCTTCTGCTACAGCCAAATATTTCAAATTTTGACTAATCAGTCCAGAGCACCTGCTGCCATTTTTCTGCACCCCAGTTCCTGTGTTTTCGGCATAGTTGAGTCGCTTGGCCTTGTTTCCACGCCGGAGGTATGGCTTTTGGCCGCAAGTCTTCCATGAAGGCCACTTCTGACCAAACTTCTCTGGACAGTAGATGGGTGTACCAGGGTCCCACTGTTTTCTGCCAGTTCTGAGCTGATGGCACTGCTGGACATCTTCCGATCATGAAGGGAAGTAAGCATGATGTGTCTTTCATCTGCTGCAGTAAGTTTCCTTGGCCGACCACTGCTTCTACGGTCCTCAACGCGTTGCCCGTTTCTTTGTGCTTCTTCAAAAGAGCTTGGACAGCACATCTGGAAACCCCTGTCTGCCTTGAAATTTCTGCCTGGGAGAGACCTTGCTGATGCAGTATAACTACCTTGTGTCTTGTTGCTGTGCTCAGTCTTGCCATGGTGTATGACTTTGACAGTAAACTGTCTTCAGCAACCTCACCTTGTTAGCTGAGTTTGGCTGTTCCTCACCCAGTTTTATTCCTCCTACACAGCTGTTTCTGTTTCAGTTAATGATTGTGTTTCAACCTACATATTGAATTGATGATCATTAGCACCTGTTTGGTATAATTGTTTAATCATACACCTGACTATATGCCTACAAAACCTCTGACTTTGTGCAAGTGTACCTAGAAGAATTGATGCTGTTTTGAAGGCAAAGGGTGGTCACACCAAATATGGATTTGATTTAGATTTTTCTTTGCATTTAGTTAATTGATAAATATAATCTATTAACATGTCTATTTTGAAAGCATTCGTACTTTACAGCATTTTTTCACACCTGCCTAAAACTTTTGCACAGTACTATATATATATATATATATATATATATATATATATATATATATATATATATATATATATATAAACACACGTGTGTATGTGTGTGTGTGTGTTTTTGGAAGATTTACAAAATTAAGTTACATGGCGTGGAACCAAACATGTTAGGCGTATTAACCACTCTTTCAAATATAAACTTAATAACAATGGTTTTATATTAGACGCTGTCAGTGGAAAAAGTCAGAGAAAATATATATTGTTCATCTCTTGTGGCATTATTTTAAAAAAAAAAATTGCACTAGATTCTGTTCCGGTTTAGTTTAAAGTTATATGCACTGTTATAGGATCTCATTATACTGTGGTACTTTTCACACATTAGCATGGTTCTGCCATGCATTACTTGTCTATTTATAAACACAGTAGCAATGGCAGGTTTCCTAAATCACCCCTAATCATACCCTATTTTGAAATTGCCTATAACAAATATGCCAAATTATGCTGTGATTTTTCAATGTGGACTTTTGCCCATTGAGGGCTGAATCCAGACCACCTTAGGTTGTATTTAAACCATTGCTTCCTGAGATGGTTGTGGAGACCCACTCTGCTGTGCTTTACCAGACTACAGTACTTCAGCAATTATGTACTGTACTGCATAAAACGTATGTAACCTTTTTTGTAGCCTATTCTACAACGGGTTCCTACAAATACAAGCAACCAGTTATGTATTTTTTCACTGAAAAAAATGGTTTATTTCACAGCATTTCACAATCAAAAATAGGTATTTCAAGATATTTAACAAGTAAACAGTATTTATTAAAAGAATAGAATAATGCTGTTGTCACATTCAAAATTGAGCATTTCTCTAGAGTTATTAAACAACAAATGTTCCTAAATATTTAAATGCTTACTTTAAAAACAGTAATAAAATAAAAACATAAATAAATGTAAAAATAATAACAGCCACGTGAAATGTCTCCTTCATGTACAGAGCGATCGTTAGGAGAAATATTTCCAATCTTTGATGCAGCTGGTGTCTTTTTTGTTTGAGGCATTTTAAAGAAATCGTGCAGCTCTATGCAGTGTGTTCAATCATTTACCGGAAGCAAACTAAATCAGCTGCCAGGTTTCCTAAATGCAGTGTAAAGGGTAGCCTGTCAATAAGGCAAACACTTGCTGTATTTATTTATTTATTTTTAAATAATAAAACATATTAATATTTATACTATTCTATCAGAAATGGGAATGTTCATGGCAAACTACAAATTACACATACATAGTGAAATCTGTGATAACAGTGAAAAAAATACAGCCTTAGTTATGTGGCATAGACATAGCTGGTTCAGACCAACAAAGGGCGTGAAATGGAACTAATCTAAGTGTCAAGATGTTTTTCGATTTTAAAGTTAAATGAACATCTTCAGGGTGCTACTTGTGAAACTGAAAAGTACTAGATTTCAGTTGCATTGGCATGGTACAGTAAATGTATTTCTGTTTAGCATGTAAAAACTAAGCACTTTGTGGCATAGTTGTGTAGTGTAAGTGCTGACCAGTTTTGCAAACCACAGAGTAAGATAGCACAGAATGTGTAAAGCAGTAGAATTTCAAGCTGTTCCTTGCAGAATAAAGATGCTTTAGGAGTCAGCAGTGCATTGACTGTTACTGTGCAGATAATAGATAATTCAATGCAGTTTAGTATTTCATGCATCTTTTCCTCTATCAATTTCCATGGTTCCTTTGCAGGTTTTCTATGTTATTCTACAGTTTCTCAGCCCACAGCCTGAAGCTGTACAAATCCAAAGGAAAAAAAGCAGCAGCTCAGAGTGGGTTGACTGGCAGTACCTTGCAAGAAATTGCAGTATCTTTGGAATGGAAAATAATGGACCTTTGGAAAAGCCAGACTCTGTGAACTGCCTTCAACTTCCAAGGTATTTTCATGTTCTTTAAAATACAGTATAAGCAAACGTTCATGGTCAAACTTATCTTGTAAGCTATCCATTTTACATTGCGTAAAATACAATATAAATATAGTGTGTACAGAACTTTAAATATTAAATACAATAATAAAAGTTAGCATGCTAAAGATTTTAAATATATGATATGTATGTTTCTTTTTGTACCAAAGAACACAGTTTTGCCTGTTTGAGCTATGGTTGTTAAATGCTCTAATGTACCAATTAAAATCAGGTAACAGTTACACTCTTTTGACTTCCTATTCCCATTGCACTAAGTACCAATCTAAAGAGTAATAGCAGGGTTCCAAAAAATATAGAGTTACAAAATGTTCTCTCTTTTCAAAATGTCCGCTCTAGTGCACTGATAGTGCACTCATAGTGTAAGAATTATTGCCCACATTGTCAAACAGGTAACATAGCAATAACAATCCATGGTGTGGTACTGAGCAGAAAAGTCAGAGCACTTGTTGTTATGTTTGCTTTTTTTTTAAATCGCTCTTCTTGTAATGATTTAGAGGACAGCTCTCAAACGACAGTGCACTAGAGCGGACATTTTCAAAAAATCTTTGAGACAAATTTTAAAGTTATAAGTGTAAAAAGTTGTCAGGATATTAATAATGAAAAGAAAAATTACAGGTACGTTATTTGAACAGTTGTAGCAGCACGTGGGAACGTGTAACAATATATTTTTTGGAACCTCGCTACTTACTCTTTAATACCTGCCTAGACAGCAGTTCAGTTGTATAATGTTTCTAAATAAAATAATGTGCTTTTTTTATATTGTGTATTTTATGCAAAACACCTGTTCAAATATTGTTTTTCTCTTACCTCTTGCCTTTCTTTAGCAATGTCCCATACTCCCGTGGTAATGTGACTTTCAGTGTTCTTACACCAGAACCAAACCGTCGCCCTGGATACAACGATTTTTATAACACGCCGACTCTGCAGGAGTTTGTCAAAGCTACACATGTTAGGATACATCTGAAAGGCCAGTACCATACCACCCAGGCATCAGTGAACTTCAGGCACAGATATTATGGAGTGGATGAAATCACCATTAGTGGAAGGTAAAATGTTGTTTAAAACTTGTAACATTTGTAACAGTATTTAAGTATATTCTATTTCATGTCTTCATTCTTAAATAACAGATTGTCTGTATTTGTCTTGGTGTTGCAGACTTTCGATTATCAGGACCCAAGTTATGTATTGTTTGTGCAAAATTGTTGTATCTTTTTAGCAGAATAATTTAATATTTAACGTTATTTATATAGACTTATTGCATAAGCATATCCAAGTGATATTTAATCATTAAACAACTTAATTACTGGAAAGTATATCTTAATTTGCCATTGAGCATTTACCATACCTAAAACTGAATTGTTTAAGTGGATGGAGTGCTAGTACAAAATAGGTTATGGTACAGTAAATACTCTTCAGGCTAAGATTTTTGGAAATTAAATAGTGTAAACAAGAAGGTTTTTAATTTCTGAGCTTTAAGGCAACAATACCAGTTTAAAATCTGTTGTGTTAGCAGTTTAAGCATACATATGGGCAGCTGGTGTACGTGTAGTCTGCCTTTGAGATATACAATCTTGTTGTCAAGCCCCGTCTCATGTTATTTGTGTCAGTTTTATGGTTATATGTTAATAATCCAAAACTGTACTGACAATCCTTTGTATTTACTGACTTTTTAGCTACTATGAAATAGTAGACATTTAAATAATGTGTAATTCCCATCACAAAAAAATGTGCATTTCAATGAATATTTAAAAAATGACCTGGAATTCTACATTATGTAAAAATCGGGCCTGTCAGCGCAGAGCTCTACATTACAGCTCCAACTTGATATTTAATTTGGCATTTATAAATGTTGAATGGAGCCACCATCTAATGTTACAAAACTCGTTCCTTTCAGAGACTCCATTATCCTTATCAGGCAGAACATTACCTTCTGACACTTTAAATAATAGGAGGATGTTACACAAGTAGTTTGTTGAGTCCGCTGTTCTGATGGTTGCTGGTGTTTGCAGGTGTAACTGTCATGGCCATGCTGCTCATTGTGACACAAGCCTCAACCCATACCGATGCGCCTGCCTCGCGGAGAGCCACACTGAGGGAGATAATGTAAGTCCCCAAGGGGAAAGTCAATTATTAATGTATTGCATTCTTTTAATGAAGTGTAAAGTTCTGTAATGAACAAGATCTAAAAATAGGTCTTAATGAAATTTAGTAAGGGTAACTTACACTAATATCTGAACGACAAGCTGAAGGAAGGTAAAATAAAATAAATTAAAATCGGGCTTTATGGTTAATGTGGCTTCTACCATTATCTGTCCACCCCCAAAGGGGTCTTCCAAAGAAGAGGTGTTTTAATGGCAAAGGGACTGTTCTAAAGAATGTTAAATATGGAATTCATGTTGTAAATCATATTTTCTTTTTGTGTGTGTGTGTGTTTTATTTTAGTTGCAGTACACTTGATAATATCAGATGTCTGGATTCTTGATAATGTTTTATTATTGTTTTTTATTATTATTTTATTTATTATTATTTTATTATTGTTCTGCAGAATAAAATTATGTCAGTGCCGAGTGTTGGTGTTGAGTGCACGCATCAGTGTCGAGTGTTGGTGTTGAGTGCACGCATCAGTGTCGAGTGTTGGTGCCGAGTGCCCCATGTCAGTGTTGGTGCCGAGTGTCAGTACCTAGTACACACGTCGGTGGTTTGCGGTCACCCAGTCTCCACCGTCGGTACCTAGTACACATGTCGATACCTAGCGTACAGTGTCGGTACCGAGTGTCGAGTGTCAGTGTCAAGTGTTGGTACTGAGTGCACGTGTCGGAACAGAGTGTCAGTACCGAGTGCACCAAAAAAAGTATTGCTACCGAGTGTCGGTACTGAGTGCCTAGTGCTAGTGTCGACATCGAGTGTTAGCACCGAGCACCAAGTGCAGTGTGCAGGTGCCAAATATACAGTACCAAGTGCACATTATAGTGTATTACACACTGCCAGTAGTGTCACAGAGTCAACTAGCGCCTGCCTGAATAGTCACCTATCTGGGGGTGCACTTGGACTCGGAGCTCATGTTGGCCACCCTGTCAGTAGACAGAGTGGGGAGAGTAAGTGCCTGCCTAGAGTTGTTTCAACTCGGCAGAGCACTTTCAGTAGTGGCTTTCCAGAGGCTTCTGGGTTTGATGGCAGCAACATCGAATACCCTCCAACTGGGTCTTCCTCATATGCGCCGCGCCCTCTGCAGCTCTGGTTCAACGAAAAAAAATACTTTTGGCCATTGAAAGCTTTTCTCTGCTTTTTTCTGGAGAAACGACTAGGGACCTGTGCTTGATGTCTTTTTGATGATATCGGACAGGGTCCGATATCGGACCGGAAAGGAAAAATTGTAATGTCGGACCTGGTCCGACATAGGACCACAAAGAGTTAACCAGTCGGTGGAATTGGAGGCTTTCCATCCCCCCCCTTTCCAATCTGACAGACAGCGTCAGCTTCATACACTTTGCCCAGTGCGGGCATTAGCGTATCATGTGGAGAGGACTAAAACCTGGAGGCAGTCAGAACAACTGTTTGTTTGTTACGGGGCTAAGTCCCAGGGACAGGCTCTGTCTAAACAGTGTCTGTCCAAATGGTTAACAGGCACAGTACAGACTGCGTATGAACTGGCCAATCTGCCCCCGCCTGAGAAGCTTGCCGGCCATTCCACCAGGGGTCAGACGACTTCATGGCCATTGTTCCACCATGCATCTATCCAGGACATATGCAGTGCAGCGATGTGGGCTTCCTCCCATACGTTTGCCAGGTTCTATCGGCTGAATGTCGTGGACCTGCAGAATCCTGGATTTGGCACTAGAGTACTGAGGGAACATTACTGTGACACAAGCGGTTACTAGCTTGCAATTGGGTTGTATGCCATGTCCTTGCGACAGCTTGGGTATACTCACCCATTTTGTAATGGTTAATATTCCCTACTTGAAAGGGAACGTTTAGGTTATTATCATAACCCTGGTTCCCTGAAATAGGAATATTAACCATTAACTTCAGGGTCGATGGCCACTGTTTACTATGAAGAAACGGCAATGGCAATGAATGCAAAAAAAAGTAAAAAAATAAATAAAATGTGTTGTCAACTTTATGTACTATTTATTTCGGGAATAAACAAAAGGTTTAACTTGAACTGCTATTTGGCATCCTTTGTTTTGTAGTTAATTCACTGGGGTAAAATAAGGCCTACACAACGTGTTCTTTTGGATATTTTTCTACTTTAACATGTTATATAGTGTAATGTCCTTCTGTAAAATAAAGGCACACACGGGGCCATGCCCCCCCTTCCCCTGCTGCTATGCTGTCTGTGCCTGCATTCTGAGCAATATAATGGCTTTTATAACTTTTTGAAAACAAACAAATATCCGAACGAATATCCGAACATGGAAATCCTGTGTTTGTCTCAGCAGTACTTATTATACATGTATGTAACACATCATTATACATTTATTAAGCTTTTAAAATTATGATAGAACTCCCTAACCCAATACACACTTTGTTTATAATCATGCATTTTCTCTGGTACTCTGCTTGCCTCCGCGATAAATAAACTCAACATGATTAGAAGTAGCCACCGAACACTTACAGTATTATAAGAAAATGTTATATACATACAAATGTGTGAAGGTGAAAGTGTACATTGTACATAAAGTGTGTTGAGGGGGTCTAACAACATTACAAATCATTGACTATGTCAACGATCTCGATCACATTCCTAGTGGATCTGTGTGTCCTACGCCTGTTCTTCGTTCTTGTGTGGATTAGACACAGGTGTTAAAAGCCAAGGATGCGTTGCAAATCTGCAATCACCTAAGGAAACTTTATTGTAATATCTAATTATAGAATTATAAAATATCTAGCCGTTTTCTTTACAAAGATTTAATTATTTACTCTTAGGTTTTTATTGAATTCAAATACAATCTACAGTAGAGGTCAGCTGCCATAATATGTACGTATCCACAGTTCAGATAGGCTACAGTTGCATTGATCATTTCTAGGTAGTAACATTACACTGGGTGCAAATTGCGGTATATACATTTTAGCAATACAACAAACGTTCCCAGGTTTCTCCCCAGGCCTTTTCAGCTGGGCGCGCCGCCCGTCTTGCAGATGCTGCTGTGCCTTTAACAATAAGGATTGATTGCGCTTCTAGCAGACTAGATCACTTGTGCATTTTTGGGTGAAAAAAAAAATCTTGGAACCACATGACAGCTGTGTTACGTCTTGACACAACATTTAACCAATCAGAGAGTTGAAGGGGCGGGTTTTCTGTGTTAAGCACTTTCAGAGGCTAAAATGTTAAAATGACTGCTAAAAAAATAACCGATTATTTTCAAAGCAAAAATAGTGACAATGAATGCAGGGTTTTCACAATAAGCCGGCGATCGGTGCAATCCACTGCCTAATACTATATTTGCGCCGGCTATATTATTAAACAAAATACTAAGATTTTTTGGGGGTATTATCATTCAGTCAATTTTTTGTCGTATTATTGTACTGTAAGGTTATGTATAGTACATAATAGCTATACATATGCACCAAAAAAAAAAAAGCTTATTCCTTTTGTTGTAATTGGGGGTTCATGTATAGAGGCTGCACGCCTTTAAGAAGAAAGGGGTGATGGGATATCAGCTGAACACTTGTCAGCTGACATACAAATGCTTAAGTGCAGAGGTGTGCACTCCGGTTTCATGCAACAGTTATGATGGTGACCAAACGTGTGTGAGTACTGTTGTGTAAAAAAATTATTAAAATGAACAGTTGCATTCAAAAAATGTAGAACAGCAAATCATAAAAATAGACGTGCATTAACAAAATGCCCTGAAAACTTAACATAAAGAAAGCAATTTAAATGAAGCAATAAGCTCAATAATTAAGCTAAAAAGGAAGTGTTTTTTTTTTTTGTGAACTCCAATAAACCTACGTTATCTTTCTCCAGTCAAATCGTAGAGTGCCTGAATAAGCACGGTAATTTACCATAATAAAAAACAGTAATGAAAAAGAAAATGTAGAACATAAAAAAACGCAACCAGATATAGTCAACGAAAGACAACACATTATTCAAATTCTTTGTCGTATTATATCTTTAAGGTAAGTTTATTTTTCCGTTAAAAGTGCTCCCAGCTATAATGTTCTGCCGCCCGGCTGTACAGAATTCCTGGGGAGAACCCTGGTTCTGTAAGGTTACAAATGGTTAAAACAAGTGAATACATTTCATTCATAACCACAAGTGTAAGAAATTAACTCTGGTCCTGTACACTCTCACTGTATCATCGGCATCACAGCTGTGGTCTGTTAAATTTCTGTTTCAAGGTGAGTTATATTATTATTTATTTCTTAGCAGACAGCCTTATCCAGGGTGACTTACAATTGTTACAAGATATCACATTATTTTTACATACAATTACATTATTTTTTACACATTATTTTTTACATACAATTACCCATTTATACAGTTGGGTTTTTACTGGAGCAATCTAGGTAAAGTACCTTGCTCAAGGGTACAGCAGCGTCCCCCACGTGGGATTGAACCCACGACCCTCTGGTCAGGAGTCCAGAGCCCTAACCACTACTCCACACTGCTGCCCACTCCACACCATACTCTTTCGTTAATTAAAACGCTCCTTTTCCAAGTGCAAATTAACTCCTGATAAATTATGACAATTAACACGGCTTTGCTTTTAAATTCCCATGCAAGCAAAAGAAATAGTCACAAGAAGCACTGCTCATTAAGACATTATTTTGTAAGTCAGCATAATTTGGGAAATCACATTAGCACGATTATTTAATAACAAAATGCCCAAATCAATGCTACATACTGATTTGTTGATTAAAACTGGAGTTATTATTTACAAGCTTTTGAAAACCCTGCCCATAATCTCTTATAGCCCTAATTACCTGAGCACTTATATCAAATCCCTGTATGCGTCAGACGTCGTCTCCGCCCCCAGAAGATACATTATTTTAAGGCCTGCTGCGTTGGAGTGAATGCAATGACCTTGAAGGGTAATGGTTACATTTTTATTTCAGGGAACCAGGGTTATGATATTAACCTAACGTTTCCTTTCACGTACAAAATGTAACCATTACCTAATGGGGTAGAATACCCAAGCTGTCGGAAGTGCAGGACTTGCAGCACCTGCAGATGTGCTAAAAAGGAAGATAACTGCCTTTAGCATTCTGGCTGAGGAACAATAAGGATGCATGGCATATAGTACACAGTACAGTGAGGGAGGACCCTCATGCAGTGGATATGCTCAGCATTTAACACCAGATGTCCAAGAGGTTTGTGGCTAACTACCCCATGACAATAAAACTAAAGAGCAGAATGAGTGGCTGCTCTTAAAACTCTGGTCTCAAAACCAGGATTCTGCTGATCTACGACATTCAGTCGGTAGAACCTGGTAAAAGTATGAGGCGTGGTCCATACTGCAGCGTTGCAAATCTGTGACAGCTGTGCCCTGGAATAATGCCCAAGAGGTTGCAAGGCTTCTTGTGGAGTGACCAGTGACCTTTTCTGGTGGGGGGAGGTTGGCTAGATCGTATGCAATCCTGACCGTGTCTGCAATTCACCTTGACAGCCGTTGTTTAGACAGGACTTGTGCATGGAACTTAGACCCGAAGCAAATAAACAATTGCCGCCAACTCGGTCAACATAATACGCCAGTGTCCTAACCGGACAGAGTGTATGGAGCTTTCTCTCCCTGTCAGACTGGAAAGGAGGAGGATGGAAGGCCTCCAATTCCACTGACTGGTTGGTATGGAAAGCAGAAATGCTTTTAGGGAGAAAAGCAGGATTAGAGCGGAGAGTAACCTTAGTTCTAGCCTCCGCAAAAAACAAACAGGCAATAGCAAAACGTAAATCTGTCTTTTATGACAGGAATTTCAGCTCTGCTGAATGTAGAGGCTCAAAAAGTTTTGTAATCGCATCCAGCAGTACATTAAGTCGCCAGCGAGGGACAAGGTCTTACCCTTCAAAAACTGTCCCGCCATGAAGTGTGCTCCTCTGAGACTGAGTGCGACTGGCACCACATCAGGAATATACCCCATATATAACCATACTGGGAGCGTGTAGACGCTGCTCTGGCATTCTGAAGCGTCTCGATGGCTTTGTCAGATAACGTGAGATGGCTGGTACCAGGACAAGTGGCGTGCAGGTAAACACCTGAAAAAGCCACTGACAAACTGCAAACATGCACTGTAAACAGGGGCTGCAGTTGCCTGCTAGAAAGAAATCTAGTAGCCTTTGTTGTCAGTGCAGCAAAGCAAGCACAGCAATGGCATAAAGACACTTGGAATATTCTCCGATCGAAAAGGCCAATTCGACAGGAAACAAAACAGGTGACAAGCGCAGTGTACTGTCTGTGTACAGAGGTGGACTCTAGTACAGGGAGAGGGCCTATGCGCGTGCTGGGTTTCTAAAAGAAAAACAGAAAGTAATTAGAAACTTTGCTAAAAATATATTTATACTATTTATAAATATATACATATATATTTATGAAACGGCACTAGCAATCATTTTAATATCGACTCACGAAGAGCCGAGCAGCAAGGGAGAGAGCGTGAACTTAGTGGCAACAAGGTACTGAATCCCGGGGAAGGGGCAGGGAGAGCCGCCAGCTTCGCACAGGGCACACGGACGTGGAGGGACTTAATCAGAACCTAAAGCTAAGAAGAATTATCGCTTTAAAAAGCTAAATTATTTCAAAATATGAATTAATCAAATTATCTCCGTAGTTATGACAAAGTCAGAGCTCACTCCTTCCTCAGGCAGGCTGAAAGAGAAAATGCCGCTGAGCCTTATGCGTCACTCGTATTAATCTGCTGGGGGTAGAGACGAACTCTGACGCATACAGGGCTCTTAAAGGAACAGCTTTTATATAAGTGCTCAGGTAATTAGGGCTATAATGAATTATATTATTATTTATTTCTTAGCAGACACCCTTATCCAGGGTGACTTACAATTGTTACAAGATATCACATTATTCAGATATCACATTATTTTTTACATACAATTACCCATTTATACAGTTGGGTTTTTACTGGAGCAATCTAGGTAAACTACTTTGCTCAAGGGTACAGCAGCAGTGTCCCCCACCTGGGATTGAACCCATGACCCTCCGGTCAAGAGTCCACAGCCCTAACCACTACTCCACACGGCTTAGGTAATGGTTACATTTCATACTTGAAAGGGAACATGGTTTTGTATTTACTTTGTTGACTTTTAACCCTTAGCGGTCCATTTATTCAGCGCCTCTTAGGCGTGTCAGGTCCAATTTATTTTCACATGTGCAGTTTATTTTAGACGCGCTGTTTAAAAGTATTTTTTCACAGTAAAACAGGTTTAAAAGGCACTGCATATCAACAGGACACTCAGTACTGCATCTCCAGCCCCACCCCACCCCTTGTTCGCTGTATTTTTCACATACCTCTTCAAAGTAGTGCATGCAGATAAATCATCTCTTGATCATTCGTTTTATCACCAAACTCCTCAATAATGCGATCCAAGTCATTATTTTGTTAGTATAACATCTAAAAAAAAGTCTGCAAATGTCTGTGACCCCCACTTGCAGATACTGTAGCCCGGCAAGCAGATGATAAATTGAGTTTGCTTCTCTGCCGGACATTGTTGAACCTTTTTCGTCACTCTTGTGCAGTTCTTTGGATGCCGGTCAAAGAAGCATTCATAGATGCAGCTATTTGTTCCCATGCCTCTTTCACCTTATTTGCCCTGGGTTCACTCAATGTTTTGTGCCACATATTATTGTCAACCTCCAGCTAAAAGATCTAGTCCTGTGGCGTGAAGCGTTGTCTGTGAATTGACAAATTCTACTTCATGCTGCGATGGTCTCTTCCATGTACCAAACACAGATCTAGCGCTGCTTATTTTTCTCAACTCGAGCATCATAGGAGGCTGTGTGGTCCAGTGGTTAAAGAAAAGGGCTTGTAACCAGGAGGTCCCCGGTTCAAATCCTACCTTAACCACTGACTCATTGTGTGACCCTGAGCAAGTCACTTAATCTCCTTGTGCTCCGTCTTTCGGGTGAGACGTAATTGTAAGTGACTCTGCAGCTGATGCATAGTTCACACACCCTAGTCTCTGTAAGTCGCCTTGGATAAAGGTGTCTGCAAAATAAACAATAATTATAATTAATCCTGGTGCCAGTGCAAACAGTTTCTTAAAGGGAATGTTCTTACAACTGGGCATCAGATTTCACCTCCCACTCCGCAGTGATTAGCTTAGCACAAAGACAATGCATGGGATTAGACTTGCGGCGTTTGCTAAATTTGATCAAAATCCCTCTCTTGGGACAGACCCTCCCTGCAGTGCAATGACTGTGAGCATTGCCCTTGCGCTTGTCCCCGTGGTAATGTTATTGTTGAACATTATTTGTAATATTTTACTTTATTTTAGCATTCTATACTGATTTACACATTTAATGAATTTAAAAAACAACATTACCTCATATCCTCTGCCTTCAGATTCCATTCCATTCCATTCATTTAGTTGAGTTCTTATGAAAGAATAGATATTGTAACATCTGGCGATCCTGACATTGTTATAAATAACACCACTTCTGAGAGCAACCCAGTGCTTTATTTACTAGACTAAACATTGTGGAGTGTTGCTCAGCCAGACTCAAATTACTATAAATGCTTAATAAGTTCTTAGAATTCAGCTGGTAGCTGTAGATAACCCACAATCCTTGCAGTATTTTAGCTCTAAGCAATGCAAGGCAAATGGGATAACCCAATCAGTTCAATAAACTGAAACAAATAATGTGGAGAGTTAATATATAGCAAAAATAGACAACCGTGGTCACAAACAGAACAATATATTATGTACCAGTACTGTGAACTTGATATGGTAATTCTGTGTTAATTAAAATAAAGATAAAATATTGATTTATAATCTGCCTTGCTTTGCTGTTGCTATGCTCAAGCTCATCAAGGTAGAGTCTGATAGGTAGGCATTACTCGGGTGGGGATGTAGGGTTACTGCAGCTCTATTGTGTCTTGATGGGAAAAATAATTACAATTAACAAAAACATATAACATGTGGCTTGTGTACTATGCTACTAACCAATGCTGGACAGCTGCTTTTCTAAGTATTTGGTATTTATTTTTGTTAATAATGACGATGTAAAACAGCATGTGGTTAGAATCGGCCATAGTGTCACCGCTATCCAAATTTAAAATACATGGTTCTCTGTATCACTAAATTCTTTAGTTGCTCTCATTGTGCTACCATCTCAGTCTAATGGCAGCCTGGATTGTGGTTTTTTTTTCACAGAGCTGTAGGTTACAACAGATTTTCATCTTGCTGTCTCTTCATACTTTATCTGTGTTGTTTTACTCTGACACTGAGTAGCTTCTTTGACTGAAATATGTTTTCTGAGAACATTTACAGACCATGTCATATGGTGAGGAAATTCCAACTGACAAGTCTTGCTATTCTGAACAATGTTGTATATGTCTTGTTAGGCATTTTTATAGTTCTACTTATAAAATATATAGTTAACATAGCATGAATCTTTAGCTGAGAGAAGATGTAAAACTATATAGAACATTTTACACATACAGTATTTCTGGTGTTTTATTTGCTACCAAACACTGCATTTTAGCATTAAGCCATTCTTATTTAAGAAGTAGTTATTTGACAGCCAACAAATTGTGAAAAAAATAAACACTGGTTTGCATTCATTGTGTTATTGATTGGTACTTTGGATACTTACTGTCATCAATTGATATCCGGAATACATTTTCCAATTTTTGTAGATGCCAAACTCATGTCCACCTGCTAGCATACGATCGAATACCATATTACCCATGTGCTGATCGCACGTAGTACCACGCTGTATATAATTTAGATCTCTTAGTTGAGCATGGTTGAGAAAGGGGGTGAGATGGGATTTCTCACAGTGTCCACTCTTTTGTTGTAGGCCGGGATTCTAAATTAAAACATAAATAAACTTTTCTTCCTCTGAAATGTAGGTGTTGGTCAATATTTTAGTTCCACAATAATATTATTTGTGAATTATGAAGGATTTCATATTTAAATTAACCTGCACTGATTTTGTTAAAGCCTATTATTTTATACACTGAGGGATTTATTTCAGTATAAAGTATACTGTAAGTAAGCCAACTGTCTTGTTTATTTATTTATTTTTGTGTTGTTTTTTTTTTTTAGTGTAAACGCTGTATGCCTCTCTTCAATGACAAACCTTTCAATCGTGGAGACCAAGTACGAGCATATAACTGCAAGCCCTGTCAGTGCTATAACCATGCCACAAGTTGCCATTATAACAGCTCTCTGGACCCATTTCCCAACGAACACTTCAAAGGGGGAGGTGGAGTATGTGACAATTGCCAGCATAACACTACAGGTAATGGCTTCATTGAAAACATGGGACACTTGAATCACAGATGAGGCACATTGTAAGGGAGTTGGGTTTTTATATATACAGTGTGTGTGTGTGTGTGTGTGTGTGTGTGTGTGTGTGTGTGTGTGTGTGTGTGTGTGTGTGTGTATATATATATATATATATATATATATATATATCCTTCTGATTCCGAAACTTTAAGTTAATATACTTGTTTTCCTAAGATTTTTTTTTTACATAAATGTAATGAAAATACAATCAAAGCAGTGAAAAAACGGTGATACAAAACAAAAACGTTATAAAATAACGATATGCCATCTGGTGGTAGACCATGACTGCAATGCCCAAACATAAGTCACACAAGCCACATAAACCATAAAAAGTACCATAAACTGAACACACAAACGCATTGTAATTAATATACTGTTGGAAATGGGCTTCCATACTTGTAAACACAATTACGGTATCAAAATAGATAATAATAGAAAGATAGCGCAAATAGCAAAGTCACAATCGACATACATCTTGCAAAGAGAACTAGTTTAGTGCATGTCACATCACCATATGTTTCAAAACAATCAATGTATGTAAAAATGACTGATAATTGAATACCCAATATATTACATTTACTATGGACTTTGACAGTAAATTACTATTTTACTGTCAAGACCGTGATCTTTGTAGTACCGCAGCAAATCTGCAATTTTGCCACTCTCGCCTTGCAGCTCCCTGTCTGAGTAAAAACTTGCAGAACTTTTAAGCGATCCATGTCAAAGAATCATCCATATACTCAGGGAATCGAATGCTTCATCTGGAAATTCCTTATTCACCGTTGCAAAATTGTCAGAATTTAGTAGGTCAAGGAATCGCGTTTCCTCCATGCATGCAAACCGATTGCAAATCTGAAGTATTATATTATCCAAAATGACATTTTTTTGGCCCAATAGCTATAGTTTCACCTCAGAATTGATGTGTTCCTTTGATTTGGCGTGCTGTTTCACTGCACAGTCCAAGTTTTTTAAATCAGCATATCCGTATTTTATCCATGTATGCGTAGAAGAAGAAATATTAAAAACACGGCCAACAATACGGGCGATTTGTAACGGCACTGCCAGTAAGCCAATCTACTCTGTCAAACCAATTACATTGAAATAACCTACTCTTTCCAGAATCTTCTTGTGCTGCATTTGTTTAGGCCGAAGCCTACCTGCACCTTTTATGGAAAACTTCTCTGTATACTCCAGTGTTCTAAATGGATCTACCACGTTCCCATTTCACTTTAAATAACAGTTTTCAATAACACTGTCTGGTATCAAAATACTGTATTTCAGTATTGATTTCTTACACAAGTTCTGCAGTTGGGCAGGATGTTGTCTGAGGCACCACTAGCTATCCCATGACTTTCACACATGCTCAGCACAAGCATCATTACATGACAGTACACAGGAGACACGGGAGGCTGCCCTCCTCTGTGAAATAAAAAGAATGTGATTCATCCAGTAAAAACCTGTTTCTAGGGTCAGATGACTGTTGGCAACTTGCATTAGAGTATACTGGAGATAAGGAAAACCAACAGAGCCGTGCCTCTGCTTAACTGCATAGTATGAATTTAAGTTGTTGGTCTAATCATCATCATCATCCCACTACTATATTATTATTATTATTATTATTATTATTATTATTATTATTATTATTATTATTATTATTATTATAATGATGATGATTATGATATTTTTGGGGAGGAACTGCCTCCCTTGCCTCCTCTAAGGAGCCTCTTCTGATGTACAGTAACTTCAAAATATAACGTTCACCCTGTGTATACTGCAACTTGCAAGACTGAGCAACTTTCAAATGATAATATTATGTATTTGCTTTGAATGGAATGAGGAAGGCTGTTCAGTCCCAGTATTTCAGATTCTCTACATAAGCTCAAGCAGTTCAAAGTCTGGTAAAGGCAGATTTATAGAAAATTATAATAACTAAATACTGGAGCAACATAACCAACACATTCAGAATTAATGTAAACACCATAAAACAGTCAGGGAAATGTAAAAAAATAAAAATAATAAAAAATACACAAAACAAAAACACTTAATGTCATTTAAAGCTTACTCTTTCATGTTTTGTTAAGTCTGACCTGCTACTTGACTGCATATGAAGCATTCGTTAGCTATTTTGTATTTACATACCTAATCCTAATATACATTTTTTTAATTAACAGTAGTAATGCACATTTTGCTTCAACAAAAAAAGTTGTTGATAAAAATGGTATTGTGACAGGCATGCACGGTTCTCCATACAATGTGGATTTGCAGAAATGTGCCATTATTACATAGCAGATGGAAGTTTAATGAAGTAAAACAAAACCTGTAACAGGTTCATTGTTTCATATGCTCAGCATCAGTAAAGTGGCAGGTAGAGATGAAAGGGGGCATTACAATGGACATCCTGAAAATTACAAAGTTCTCACAGATCTCTCTGAGGAATACCACTTTTAATTTTGAATTATACTCTTATTATGATTGAATTTTAAGCAGTTAATATAGTACCTTTTCAATTGAAGGGAGAAACTGTGAATTGTGCAGGCATTTCTTTTTCCGAGAACTGGATGTTGCTCTTTCTGCAATCGATGTGTGCAACCCTTGTGACTGTTATGGAGCTGGTGTCATTAATGGAAGCCTGTTATGCAGTGAGGTAGGTGCTTATTCATTTTTCCAGCAAGCAAGTTGGTAAAGCTAGGCCTGTAGGTGACATTATTTGGATGTAAAATACAAAAATTGTGTAATGTTTATTTAGTATGTTTAGGACTGATTTGCTGGTATTGCTTAATTTTAAAAATGTGTTATTAGCAATGTTGTTACAAAGGAGCATGGTTCCCTAACACATTTCTAACTATGTTTAATTCACATGAAGTAACCATTCATTAATGATACATTCAACACCTTTTCCTATCGTCTACCCTGTGTTGTGTTAACACAGTCCCAGTTCATGATGAATTAGGTTCAGGGTTCTGTATGAATAATGTGGAATTTATGTTGATGAAATACAATGTCATTACTAAGTAGTTGCAAAGTAATTACATTGTTAATGGAACTTAAAATAACATGCTTCCAATTTGCTTATAGCATATTACATTTGCCAATGGTTTTCTTTAGTCTTGCTATTCAAAACAATTGTATTTTCTTACTGACAAATTGTTTACATTACTCTCGATATCGATATATTGTGAACACACTGATTGATGAATGTTTCAAGAACAAGGAAATCGATCCACTGACGTATTAATTGCTGCTTGGCAATTTAAAATGATATTTATCAAATTTATTAGCAGAAACAAACAGGCAGTCAGTATCTAAAATTCTCTTTAATAATCTGGTTTCCAAGTGTACATCTCCATTACACATCCTTTCCATGACTACTTTGAAATCAATGATTCAAATGCAGATTCATTTCAATGGATAAATTGGTAAGGGAAATTGAAAATCAATTCTGTGATCAATCATATTAAATATTAGATAACAATTGTTTGCTTATCCAGGTTCTCTGCATTGTTTCTGTAACATTTTCTTTAATCATTATTCTTCCTTATACATTATAACCAATGTAATCATTTCTGATCCTGTTTCTACTGTATCATTTACAAATTGCATTTCTCTTCATTTCCTTTGTTCTATGCACTGTATGTGCCTGTTTTTTTTCTTTGTCACCTAAATTATATGTTTTCTCACCAGATTTTTTATTTGCATTCCTTGAGTGGTTTTGTGTTTTTAATTTTTTTCATTGTATAAGCTCTATCATATTCATAATACAATGGGTAATGATTTAATCCAAATCACATGGTGTTCCCTATCTCTTTTAGATTGGAGGGCAGTGTAAATGTAAGAGACATGTGTCTGGCAGACAGTGCAATCAGTGCCAGCATGGATTCTATAATCTACAACACTTGGACCCTGATGGCTGCAGTCCTTGTAACTGTAATACTTCAGGGACGCTGAATGGAGATATTACCTGTCACCAAAATTCAGGTCAATGCAAGTGCAAGACAAATGTTATCGGTAGGTAAAAATAAAGAGTTTGTGTTTTTTTATATGTTTAAGCTGCTACAAAAAACACCACAAAAATACAGAAACACAAAAAGCAAATATAATTTTGTATTAATGTAAACATCTCCACACCCACCTTCACCTAATTATTATTATCATTAATATTATCAGGGGTGAAATTCTGCCGGTACTCCATAACACGACTTATTTTGAACGTTTCTCAAATGCGCTTTCATTCAGCACAGTTCATGCTGCTTGCATTTTGTTTCCTCACACAGCGTCTGTTTCTGTTAGCTGCTATTGGTCACCATTAACGTCAGTATATTAATTGCATGTTGATTGGCCAAGCTTTCATTCTGATCAGATTTCATTTTGACATGCGCCACAAATCTCCGCCCATTTCGCTTTGTGTCAGTGCTCATTCGTTGATCAACGAGAGAAGGCCTTTGCAGTGCAACGTGAAAACAGCGGTGTGGAGTAATTATTATTATTATGAAGTAATAATTATTTTCTTTAGCGCCGCGGAGAAACTATCTGAATATTCAAATGACCATTGCTGCACATGAATTTGAAGGCAAAAATCCATGTCAGTGTTTGCCATAAATTACATAGTTGATAAATATTAGAAATAATTATCAAAATGCGTTTTGCCTTGCAATGATTTACCACATTGCCAGAATTAGCGCAACATTTTCTAAAATAGCAAGTGATGTGTGGGACAGTAGGGATTAACATTAAAAAAAAACAGGATCAACAAAGTGCTGCTTCAGATTTGGTAAGCGAGTCAGAATCAGGATACAGTTGTAGGTGTGCTTCATGCTTTTTAAACACTGGCCCAACTTGCAAGGTACATGTTAAGCATAGTGATCAACGTTTTGTTTTGTTGTGATCCTAGTATTACTAGGATCCTAGTCTACTTTTAGACTGTTTCTGTCTGAAAAATACTTTTCTGGAATATTAATTAATTTACACAGAGAAACTCATACAAAATAAATAAAAGAAACAGTGATATATGTTCTAATCCAAAGCTATTATTGTAGCATGGCCAGGTCCTGTTGTAGGTGAGTACCCAGGGTCTGGAAAGTATGGGGATGATTTCAGAGAATACTATGGAGATTAAAATGGCCAAGTACATCATTAGTCATGGTAGTGCCTGTTACATAATACACTTGAGGAGTATTTTAGCCCCTATTGTGCATTGTTTGACTTAGACCTTTTTGTATCATTTTTTCATAGCACAGTTGTTTTTATTATACCATTTTTATAACATTGTCCATTTTTTAAGGATATCTTGAAGCAAAACCCTCTCTACAGCAGTTACTGCATAGTGTAATATTTCTTAATGTGTAATTTAAGGTTTAACTTAAGTGTTATATTACAGTACATGACTGAGTGATACAAGCAGAGGGTACAAAGCTTTCAGTCTTTTCAGCTTCCTTGTTTATGGTGAATTGGTTATAATTGATCAATTGTTTTTTAAGGCTTATTTTGTATTCATAAATGTATTGTGCACCAATATGTATACATTTTAAAAGTATTTATTCATTGGCACTCCAATTGTCTCCATTTTTAAATGTTTACACCCAGCTGTGCATATGAGTACCTGCACTTTTTTGTTGAGAATTTCTCCCCTGAATATTATTAATAACAATATTATAATAACAAGGGCTTCTGGTGGCAAGATAAACGACGAGACGAAGGTCAAGTATCCATGTCACCAGAAGCCCGAGATACAATTACAGGCTTTTTATTGCATACTTTGGTGTACTTTATTTGTTATAATTAGTTGTAGCCGTTTACGACCTTGAAAATGTAGCACACATGACTATTTCTCTTCCCTTGTAAGCGTTCTTTTGTTTTTGTGAAGTCCGTTTGGTTACCGTAGTAAATTGAACTTTCAGATTTGTGTTGCTATAAATACCTGTCTATGCTTCCCAGTATACTGCAGAGGGTGTGTATCTCAAATTCGTCTCCTTTTTGACACCTCAATGACAAGATAAATTTCAGCAGTATGTTGTCAAGTTGCTGTACTGGTATTTGATTAATTTTCCTGTTTTCGCTATTTTCTTCTAGGTACGGTACGCTTTTAGTACATTTTTTCTAGTAGCAGTATTTTCCTGATTTTCAATGAACACGTCTCTGTCTTCATCAGTAAAATTTTGAAATATGGTCGTCATTTGTATTAAACTGCCAGTTTGTGTGCTGTGGTAAAGTCAGTTGTACATAATAAGACTGTAAACTCTATGAGTTCTAATAGAATCTATAGGGCTATACTACAGATAATAATAATAATAATAATAATAATAATAATAATAATAATAATAATAATAATAATAATAATACTTTTAAAGACCTGAAAAGAAATGTGTGTGTGTGTATATATATACAGTACTGTGCAAAAGTTTTAGGCAGGTGTGAAAAAATGCTCTAAAGTAAGAATGCTTTCAAAAATAGACATGTTAATAGATTATATTTATCAATTAACTAAATGCAAAGTGAGTGAACAGAAGAAAAATCTAAATCAAATCCATATTTGGTGTGACAACCCTTTGCCTTCAAAACAGCATCAATTCTTCTAGGTACACTTGCACAAAGTCAGGGATTTTGTAGGCATATAGTCAGGTGTATGATTAAACAATTATACCAAACAGGTGCTAATGATCATCAATTCAATATATAGGTTGAAACACAATCATTAACTGAAACAGAAACAGCTGTGTAGGAGGAATAAAACTGTGTGAGGAACAGCCAAACTCAGCTAACAAGGTGAGGTTGCTGAAGACAGTTTACTGTCAAAAGTCATACACCATGGCAAGACTGAGCACAGCAACAAGACACAAGGTAGTTATACTGCATCAGCAAGGTCTCTCCCAGGCAGAAATTTCAAGGCAGACAGGGGTTTCCAGATGTGCTGTCCAAGCTCTTTTGAAGAAGCACAAAGAAACAGGCAACGTTGAGGACCGTAGACGCAGTGGTCGGCCAAGGAAACTTACTGCAGCAGATGAAAGACACATCATGCTTACTTCCCTTCGCAATCGGAAGATGTCCAGCAGTGCCATCAGCTCAGAACTGGCAGAAAACAGTGGGACCCTGGTACACCCATCTACTGTCCGGAGAAGTCTGGTCAGAAGTGGCCTTCATGGAAGACTTGCGGCCAAAAAGCCATACCTCCGACGTGGAAACAAGGCCAAGCGACTCAACTATGCACGAAAACACAGGAACTGGGGTGCAGAAAAATGGCAGCAGGTGCTCTGGACTGATGAGTCAAAATTTGAAATATTTGGCTGTAGCAGAAGGCAGTTTGTTCGCCGAAGGGCTGGGAGCGGTACATGAATGAGTGTCTGCAGGCAACAGTGAAGCATGGTGGAGGTTCCTTGCAAGTTTGGGGCTGCATTTCTGCAAATGGAGTTGGGGATTTGGTCAGAATTAATGGTCTCCTCAATGCTGAGAAATACAGGCAGATACTTATCCATCATTCAATACCATCAGGGAGGCATCTGATTGGCCCCAAATTTATTGTGCAGCATGATAACGACCCCAAACATACAGCAAAAGTCATTAAGAACTATCTTCAGCGTAAAGAAGAACAAGGAGTCCTGGAAGTGATGGTATGGCCCCCACAGAGCCCTGATCTCAACATCATCGAGTCTGTCTGGGATTACATGAAGAGAGAGAAGCAACTGAGGCTGCCTAAATCCACAGAAGAACTGTGGTTAGTTCTCCAAGATGTTTGGGCCAACCTACCTGCCGAGTTCCTTCAAAAACTGTGTGCAAGTGTAGCTAGAAGAATTGATGCTTGATGCTGTTTTGATGGCCAAGGGTGGTCACACCAAATATGGATTTGATTTAGATTTTTCTTCTGTTCACTCACTTTGCATTTAGTTAATTGATAAATATAATCTATTAACACGTCTATTTTTGAAAGCATTCTTACTTTACAGCATTTTTTCACACCTGCCTAAAACTTTTGCACAGTAATGTATATATATATATATATATATATATATATATATATATATATATATATATATATATATATATATTTGTTAAATTATTTATTTATTTTTTTAAGTAAATTACATGATTAAACTGTTCACCACCTAATACATTCCCAGCCAATCATTGCATTTTATATTAATTGCATTATTAGCTCCAGTAAAATGGATTTCTTCAGAGCTTTTCCATGTTTCCGAGGTCCTTTGTGATAAATCTGTACCATTTCTTTTTTTTTTTTTTGCCTGTGAACTGCTTCTTATGAAATGCAAACGAACCATTACTCTGAAGATCATGTATATTGCCATGGCTGGTTATCAAGGCCACATAATTTAAATTTTGTAATTCAATGCCAAGTTGATTATAACAAACTGCCCCTTTCTCTATTATTTATCACATTATTATTATTTTTTTTTTACAAGACTCGCTTTTTTGTTTGTTGCTCCCACAGGTATTTTCCAGAAATTAAATTTGATTATAGCAATTTATTACCTCGCAACATATTTGAGGGGAGCAGCGGTTTCATAAGGACAACATTTATCAAGTGCCTGAAATACACTGTGTACATAATGCACTTTGAAATGTTGATGTATGGGAATATTACACAGGGAGCGTTACTGATAAAGTGAAGATTGCATTGTAGCAAAGCCCACGTCCCAGTCCATACATGTGGAATAAATAAAACTTTTTTTTTTTTTGTAGAATTTAATTTACATAGCAGTTAACAGTAACCACTATTTGCATAGCTGACCCAGATTACAGATAATATCACCTTACTTTAAACACTATTAACTGACTTTGAAAAACAAGATGTTTATAGTTGTGGCTTTAAATAACCAAACAGATATATATATATATATATATATATATATATATATATATATATATATATATATATATATATATATATATATATTAAACTGTGTTCGTTAGAAAATTCTTTGTATTTATTTTTTAAAAAGGGGCTAGGGGCGTATTAAATTGATTGCTCTTGTTCAGCCATTGGGTGTAATCCACCTTTGGAAGAGTGATCACTAAGGAGAGGCTAACACCACCCATCCTTGTTTGGAAGAGAAAGCTGTTTAAACTTTCCTATTGCATTTCTCTCACAAAGAGTGTGCAAGGCAAGGATAAAGAATAATTGAATATATTTACCAGGCTCTTTACCAAATCAGTTTAAATATATTTCAAGTGTCAGTAGTATACACACATAACTTCACAACACTCAATCAAAAATATAGGATTAAGTTTATATGAAACTGAAATAGGGGGAGTTTCCATCTGTGCTCTAATTTTTCTCGAGATATTGTGCTTGAGCCAAATGAAAAATTACCCTATACATTTCAGGTTTCCATGGTCTCAGTTTATTTTACTTGAGAAGACCCTCTTTCACCTGATGTCTTGCAAATGACTGAGAAAGGAGGTCGATGTGCAAATTAGCCATGCAGAAAGTTCTCGTGCTGTTTTCGCAGACAGCTCGGGAAAATGTGGTTTCCATGCACAGAGAACAGGTACATGAGAGAATCTCACCTGGAAATCCATGGTTGTCAGTTGACATCTTGTTTGAGTGAAACTCTAAAGCACAGTGTTAAGCTTATGTAATAAGCTGTGATTTGTAAATGCCTCTTGCCTGGTTGTTTAATAATATGTTTTACTTCTACTGACACCTTCCACGTATGCTCCCAAGACTGTCTGTATTGGGATTAGTGGACATTTTCACATGAAATGCAGGTTTCCATGTGAAAATGAGTGTGTATTACCCGTGTTTTACGTCATGGTCACGATAAATGAGATTTACTCTATCCCTGTATGTGGCTGTTATTTTCAACCACAAACCTGATCCTGTCGAGCTGTTCTCCCAAAGTGGACGCGCATTGTCACTTCACCTGCAAATAACCACACATGCAAACTCCCCCATAGTCAAAAGTTTTGGCTGGTGCCTTCCTCAGTGCACTGTTCCTAAAGTTGTTACTGGTAAGTGTCAAACATTCAAGCTTATAATAATAATAATGATACTACTATGAATACTAATAATACTTGGAATACAGGTTTATTTTCTCATAACAGGCATGCATTATTTAATTAAATAATTAACACAGGAAAGTGTTGATTTCAGTAAAACAATCTACATAACGAGTGCAGTTTGGCATGAGAATTCTGGATTAATACAACACTAATTCATAGAGAAGAAAATACAAGACTCCCTTTGCATAACACTTTGAGCCATGCTTGGTTTTACAAGCTGAGTCAAAAAAATCACACCTCAGCTTTTGAAAAGTCATAGAGATCACAGGCTCAGATAAGATGGTGAAATCTCTGAATTCAACACTTTGGGGTGATTTCACAGACCCAGATTAACACAAATCTTGTGCTACTTTATTTAAAGTAGCATAAGGTCATCCAAGATAAGTGCTAATCTGGATGATTCAAAGCTTTGCCTTGAGTTGTTTATGCTTATTAATTATTTTAATTACTGTATTCAAAAAATTAATTGACTGACTTTAAATAGACAAATTAATATTAGGAGTTGGCTAATATGGACTGTTTAACTGTGGTTTCTTTTGCGAATCCTCATTGTACTTTAGTCTGTTGGACAACCCACCTTTTTGAATGAATGAGACAAAAGAATTGTGTCGTAAAATGTAAAAATGTTGTGGCGGTCTTAACCAGAAATGTTCATTAATTAATGTTGCTCATGGTGTTGTTGCAAGATATTTGCATGAAACTAATCTAATAGTCTGTGAGATGTAATTGTACAGTGTTCTGTAATTCTGGAGCATACAAGTTTGCTTAGTGTATGAATAGGTGAAATCACAATATGATTAATACCAACCTTGAATTTATTTTAGTAATAATAATATTCATTTGCTCTGATAAATAGTATGTATTTGGGTTACTCTATTACGCAGGTACCTCCTGGTATATAAAGTATCAGTGACCTATAATGTTAAACTAAATAATTAACATTATAGCTACAAATATGAGATTATATATATTTTATTGTCCTTATGTATGTTTTTCCTAAATACATACAGTATTGCATGCCATTTTTTTGGAAATAAGTTGAAATGATCAATGATTGTATTTATATTAAAAAAATACATACATTTCCTCAGCTAGATATTTACTTATGCATAGAGGTTGACTAAAAAAAAGAAAAAAAAGGTTGCATCCAAATGCTGATGAATTGTAGAAAAATAATTAAATCTTACACCGTTAACACATTTTTGTAATGAAGTTAAAAATGATGATGCCAAAAACATATTAGTGCCTATAAATCCATAAAAGTAGGCCTTTCAAATTCAATAGAAAGGAGGTGGAATGTGCAGTAAATGCCAAACGTACGAAGTTCCCTGTACTTGTTAACACTAAATGTGGTGCCCTCTAGGCATTGCTCAGTAACATTAGCAATAGATTACCTGTCAGGAATATGTATGGCATATTCAAATAAGTGCTGCGCATATTTTTAAAACTTGATATGATATGAATCCATGTAGACCTGTTTTAATAGTTCAAAATGAACCATAATTCTTTTCAACCTTACAGTAATTTTTACATTTTGCTGCCTTTATTGTGCTTTTTATTTATTTATTTTTCTTAGTGAAATTAAATGTTATGCCTGAGGTGAGTCATCAATCAAGGACTTGCCTTCTATGGAAATGTATTTTATTCATGCTCTCTCTATATATATATATATATATATATATATATATATATATATATATATATATATATATATATTGACTGGAGAGGAGGGCTATAGTAGAAAATTATTGACCCGAGGGAAGACTATTGTTACCAAAAGGGGGCTATGATGCCCGAAGCCGCAGGCTGAGTCTGCAGTACATATTTAATATATGAATCAGTCAAGAAAATAAGTGAGGCAAGGTTGGATAGTAAATACGACTTTATATATGTTGTTTAAATATAGCTGATACAGCATAAGTAAATAAATAAATAACAGAAATAAATAACAGAACATGTTTTTGAAGCTCATACTGTATAGTTAGAAAAAAGTTTTTCTCCGTCTGGTTTGCCGACTGCTGCATAATCCAGTTTATATCCCGCCCGTCATGTCTGTTTACATAGTCGAGTTGAATTTGTTTGAATTTCAGTGACAGTGACGTTTTAATCACCAGTTTTAATTGATTTGGTAATATATTTAATGTTTCAGTATAAGGTACTACGACTACGACAACTACTGTTATGACAACTACAACAATACTAATAATATAAAGAGTGCTCCATTGTTATTTCACATATTGATTATTCATGAGTTCAGTTTGGCCGTGACAGTAAGTTGTACTTCACTAATTCACATATTTTGTGTGAGACAGATAGCAAAGTAATATTCACTGTACATTTACAATTAGAAATCTTAAACATTTTAGCCACCTTGGCAATTTATCTCATAAGCAGAAACTAAGCAAGGTTTGACCTGGTAAATACATTGTAACATAGCAGGGAGGGGGGTTAAAATCCTCCCTGCGTAAGACATGTACGCAGGCACATTTTTGTAAGGTTGTTTTATTGTTTAATCAGTTTTGTTAATTGTTTTGCTTTATTGTTTAATTATCCCCTGCACCTGGGCGGTAATTGTAAATTGGGACCAGGTGCAGGGTATAAAAGGGAGATCGTCAGTCTGCTCAGGGCTGCTGAGTAGAAGGAGGCAGATATTGTGCTCTGTCTCTGAGCAGTCGTACGGAAAGGAAGAGCTGTGTCATTTTCTCTTTGTGTGTGTTAGGAAGGTAAACGGCTTAGCCGTCCTGCGAGTTAGTCAGGGACCTACCTGTGTAGTTGGCGCTCCAAAACGGAGTTAGGTATTTGTTTCTGTTTTGTTTGTTTTGTTTTTGTTTTTGTTTTTGTTTTATTTTGTGAATTAAAAATAGCGCAACCGCGCTTGAAAAAATCCATTCCTGTGTGTGTTGGGTCTGTTTTTAAAGGGGCAACGAACCCGACTGGCAGCGGTTTATTCAATTGGTGTCAGAGTGTGTGGGCTGGAATTCTTGCACCGTTCCTGGTAGGAGAAGCTCAGAAGGCATACCATGACCTTGCCCCACAGGAAGCAGAGAGCTACCCACATCTGAAGGCCGAGATCGCAGGACGGCTAAGCCGTTTACCTGCCCAACACACACACACACAGAAAATGACACAGCTCTTCCTTTCCGTACGACTGTGCCAGGTCAAATTGTGGCTTCTAAGTAATATGGTTCGCCAGAGGATGAACCATTCTGGCTCATTACTATGACTCAAATCAAACAAACTCAGATTAACTCTGCCACTGACTTCCCCGTTCTCTTTTAGGACTTACTTGTGACCGCTGCAATTTCGGTTTTAAATTCCTGAGCAGCACCAACCCGGATGGATGTGAACCTTGCAGGTGTAACAGAAACGGCTCCCTACACCAGTTCTGTCACCCGTTCACTGGCCAGTGTGAATGCAGAGAGAGAGTTGGTGGACTCCTGTGTGATACCTGCAGGGAAACCTTCTATGGACTGAACGCTAGTGGCAGCTGCTGGCCATGTGATTGCAACCTTGCTGGGACTGTTCCTGGCACTGTGTGCGATGCCTGGACAGGCCAATGTTTCTGTAAACCTAATGCTGGTGGACGGCGCTGTGATACATGTTTGGATGGGTACCATAGTCTACAGCACAGCAACTCCCTAGGCTGTCTGTATTGTAGCTGTGACACGGCAGGAACAGTGAATAGCTCCACTGTGTGTGACAAGTCAACTGGCCAGTGTCCATGTAAAACCAGAGCTGGGGAGCTGCAGTGCAACCAGTGTGCCCCTCATTCCTATAATCTCACTTTCTCAAACCATCAAGGCTGCCAGCTGTGTGACTGTGATCACACAGGCACAGTGGTAGGGACCGTGTGTGACCAGATTAGTGGGCAGTGTGTCTGCTTGCCCACTCGACAAGGGAGGAGCTGCAATCTTTGCAAATCAGGTAAGTCGTAATATATACTGAATTTTCAATTAAAGCATTTGTTTCTAGAATAACAATGCACCACTGAAATGCATTAAGGTCCAGCTGCAACACACCTTAAATAAAATAATAAGAATAAAAGCCTGACCATAGCCTTTTCATAAAACAAACAAACAAATAAAAAAAGGGAAATAGTGCTATTCTAAATTGGCAAAGTTAGCAAAAAGAATCCTCCCCAGTGCTTATGTATTTAAATTATGACTTAACCTGGCCTTAATTGATGAATGGATAATCCAAATGTAACTTTATACTGTATTTTGCAGCTCAGTCAGGGACTAAGAAGAAACTTAGACACAGACGAGAAGTGTCTTCGTAGCACAAAACACAATTGCGACATTTATTGTCGAAATGTTTCACTGAATATTTTATAGTGTTTAAAGCTGTAGATCCTTCCATGTGGAAGCATTAAAAACTATTTCAGTGTACAGGCTCTCAAACCTAATTCAACTTCTAAAAGGAAAGAAAGTGTATTCATCTTTGATATGACACACTGGAGTGCTGACTGGAGGTTTTCTTCTAGCATAGCATTCCCTAGATGAATGATGTTACAGGTAGCATCTACTGGCACACTGGCATACTAACTTATTTATGTGGTCATACTCAGGCCAGTTTTCTTAAGTGCTTATGTTGGTGAGTGAAATTCCAGGATGTCTGATTTCCTTGGGTAGTAGTACCAGTAAGATATGGTCCCTAGAAACATATTTTATGCTGTCATCAAGGCTCTGCAAAATATTTAATCCGAGGAATATTGGTTGCATTCTTTTGTTGGTTTTCCACATGTATCCAAGGTGGTGATTTCTTTAAATCCCCTCTAACCTGCATAAACGTAAGTCCAAAAAGATATTGAGTAGTTTTAAGCAAACTTTTTTCTACTGATAAATTCCTTCTGTGACTTAATAATAAAATGCTCAGACATAGGCGCCTAACCCATGGGGCAGAAATGGAATGTGTCCCCCGAAATTTGAATATGGTATTCAGAGAATGGGCCACATTTATAAACAATCTCAATAAATTCTCTCAACACTAACATATTGGTTTGACCCAAGGTCTGCACCGTGACTAACATTAGCTGACAAAAAACGTTGTTAAGTGAATATGAACTCGGCAGGTGGTCAGAAGAGAACATATTAATACTGAAATATAGGAATATATTTTTTATTACTGGCTAAAATATCTTAAGGAAGAGAGAGTATCAGACTATGAATCAACTGTTTCAACCAATTATCATTGCCATGTGGGGCTGGCATTTAGTGTTTCAACCTATTAGCACCAAGCAGTGCCCTGCGATGGAGAGCTCTTACTTTCTGAAAATCTTGTAACAGCTGGTTTCGCGGTGATAACTGAGCTCAGCAATGTCTGATGACAAAACATGAAAAACATTCTCTGTAGCACCCAACACTACATTTAAAGCAAAGCCGAGCAAGGAATATTTGAACTGTTAACATACGTATGTCAGTATATCTATCAACAAACAAGCCATTTTATAACATGTTGTACATGTTATTGTTTGTGTTTGTTTAGCATTTCCCTTTAATAAGCTGCATGTTGGATTTATAGGTACTGTTTAGCAATGTGCAGATGTGCCACTGGAACTGGTTCTGCCATTTGGTACTACTTGTGTTTGTACTTAATACATGGTCAGTTGGTAAATATTTTACATTTTATGCTGCACCTGCCTAATTTTGTGGGTTTACTATTACAGTAACTTGAAAAAAGATTGAACAGTAAAAAGTTGGTTTCCCAGAGCTTCTTAGCAAAAAAAAAAAAATTCCTCGCTCCACTTAGCAGTTCTTTACTTTTGTCCCCCCGTCCCCACCACACACTTTTAAACAAAGTTAGGTGCCCATGCTCAAAGACAATTACATTCTTACTCTGCTATTTTTTTAAATAATTAAAAAAAAAATTATTTTAACTGCTCGTCTTTTTATCTTTATTAAATTTGTTAACCAGGGTAGTCCAACTGAGACTGCTGTGTCTCTCATTCAATGAAACCCCGGATGGGCTCCCTTCATGGAAATCTGGGATATAGCTTGGGAATTTCCTTTCAAGTTCAACAATATGAATTCACTCTTTAATCTTGAGGTTTCACATCATACTCTAACAAGAAACCTAAGACAATTAAACAGTTTCAATAAGAACACAGACATATCCAGAAAACCAACAATTGTGGAAAAGCAACAGTATCCTAGAAATAAAGCAACTGCACACTCTTAACTGTTACAGCACTGAGGGGTTGGTTGGTCAACCTATACCCCGGGATCATGGGATAACCTTGAATATAAGGTTGATGTAATCCAGGGTGATTTCCACCTGTTGTAAAATGCTAAAAACAATCCAGTGAGGTAAAGGTTGATCAAATCACCCCATCAATAAATAATGTTTAAGAGAAAATAAAAATGAAAAATACATGATTTTATTAAGTTTTATTGAATTTGATTTCAATGTGAGTGAATATTTTACCACTGTTAAACATGGGTCTGCCAGTATTTCTAAAATTACATCAACACAACTGAAAAAAGCAGCAAAATGTTAACTAATCAGATTTTATTGACTTCATGGAGTTTTTGGAAGGGATATTGAGCAAAAGTCAATTGCAGATGTGCCACTGGAACTGGTTCTGCCATTTGGTACTACTTGTGTTTGTACTTAATACATGGTCAGTTGGTAAATATTTTACATTTTATGCTGCACCTGCCTAATTTTGTGGGTTTACTATTACAGTAACTTGAAAAAAGATTGAACAGTAAAAAGTTGGTTTCCCAGAGCTTCTTAGCAAAAAAAAATTCCTCGCTCCACTTAGCAGTTCTTTACTTTTGTCCCCCCGTCCCCACCACACACTTTTAAACAAAGTTAGGTGCCCATGCTCAAAGACAATTACATTCTTACTCTGCTATTTTTTTAAATAATTAAAAAAAAAATTATTTTAACTGCTCGTCTTTTTATCTTTATTAAATTTGTTAACCAGGGTAGTCCAACTGAGACTGCTGTGTCTCTCATTCAATGAAACCCCGGATGGGCTCCCTTCATGGAAATCTGGGATATAGCTTGGGAATTTCCTTTCAAGTTCAACAATATGAATTCACTCTTTAATCTTGAGGTTTCACATCATACTCTAACAAGAAACCTAAGACAATTAAACAGTTTCAATAAGAACACAGACATATCCAGAAAACCAACAATTGTGGAAAAGCAACAGTATCCTAGAAATAAAAGCAACTGCACACTCTTAACTGTTACAGCACTGAGGGGTTGGTTGGTCAACCTATACCCGGGATCATGGGATAACCTTGAATATAAGGTTGATGTAATCCAGGGTGATTTCCACCTGTTGTAAAATGCTAAAACAATCCAGTGAGGTAAAGGTTGATCAAATCACCCCATCAATAAATAATGTTTAAGAGAAAATAAAAATGAAAAATACATGATTTTATTAAGTTTTATTGAATTTGATTTCAATGTGAGTGAATATTTTACCACTGTTAAACATGGGTCTGCCAGTATTTCTAAAATTACATCAACACAACTGAAAAAAGCAGCAAAATGTTAACTAATCAGATTTTATTGACTTCATGGAGTTTTTGGAAGGGATATTGAGCAAAAGTCAATTATTATTAAAGATGGGACATATCATATTTACATATCAAAGTCTAAGCTTCTGGGTAGAGTTTCTACATTCTAGCTTGGAAAACTTTTTCAGCACTGATGTCAGCAGAGTTATCAGAGGAATATTTCTTGCTGGAATTGTTTATTTTTAAAAAAGGTCAACTCAGTTACTTTTGTGTGGTGGCAGAAGGGGGTAGGCAGCATACTTATGATTGCATGAACTCTAATTTATTTATTTATTCACAATTTTCCCTCACCAGGATAGCCTCATGAGATGTAACATTTTGTTTTAGTGTTGATCCCATGGGACAGCAAGCATACATTTAGTACACCATGCATAACATTATAGCAATAGCATGGCTTATAATACAAACAACAATAATACAAAGAATAAATAAATGTCTGTTCTTTAAAATGACTACAACCAGCATATACTTATGTGAAACATTTTTCTCCAACTATTCCATGATGCCCATTGTTTTTAGTGGATCTGGTAACTTAAGCATAATTAAAATGTACAGTTGTTGAACAGGGCTCCAAATGACATGGAAAGTACTTATAGGCGTAGTGTTCCATAATGTAATTTGGACCATATCTGGCATTATACTTAATTTTAAATACAAGAATACACTAAAGAGACACACAATGCTAGATAATGCCACCATTTAGAGCTATTAAATAACCCCCCATGTATTTTACTATCTCTATAGCATAGGACCTTTGAATCCCCACCTACTCTGGCTCTGATTTCACAAAAGGTCTGATATTACACAGTCTTATTATTACACCGCACATGTTTTCAGATCATTAACTTTCTAGCTTTTTTCTGTTTGTTTCCATTTTTATATACCTTCTGAAGCATCTGAAATAATATTTTCTAGGCAGCTTGTCCTACTGAGGGCGATAGGCTGGTTCAGCTGCAGGCTGCTTTTTGACAGGTGCCTGACAATTGGGCTATTGGAACCCAGGGGACAACCACTCACCTGATTACTGAGGAGAGTGACCCCCCTGGCTGGCAGGCTTGAAATCCGGAAACTCACCGTATCACAGGGTCAAGTTCAGATCTTAACCCAATTGGCAGTGCTGGGGTGTAAACTGGCATTAGCACACCAGTATATTGGAGCCAAAGCACCAGCTGCAACTTTATAGTCTGTGTTAATGGAGAGCAGATCATCCTAATTCATATATGTAGTGCCTTTTCATAAGCAAAATAACTATGAACTTAAAGACAAGTATATCAAACTAAAACAGCAGGTTTTTTCATTATAGATATAGATATGAAAAGGTGCAGTAGTTTGAAAGGCCACTTTTTTCCTTGCATGTAGGCAACTAAAAGACATATCCATCCTGAATTATGTCAAAATGAAGTGGGATTTGTTAGCTCAGGTCAATAGCCAATAATCAGTAACTTGTTTGTGGGGGGATCCAATAAACCATTAAAGTAATGTCCAAATAAACACTATGTATACTGTTGGTGAAGTTAAGTTGAAGAAAAACCAATGAAGGTAAAATAGGTGTTACTTGCATGTTATCTGCTTAATCGCTATTTTTATTTTTAATATTTTAATGTTTGATGTTCTATGTATTTATGAATTCCATTAAGATGTGATGCCATTGGTCTGGTATGAACTTGAAATTATTAGACAATTGCTCATGGTTTGTAATAATGTTATAATTAATTTGTTTCACAACAGGGTTTTATCTACCTCCACTAAATGAGACCGGCTGTTTACCATGTGACTGCCATTCTGTTGGCTCCATTCACAAGATCTGCAGTGGTGACACTGGCCAGTGCATTTGTAAGGATGCTTCAGTAACAGGACGGAGCTGTGACCAGTGCAAGGAGCTTTTCTTTGGGTTCAACCCTGGCACTGGGAGGCAAGTACATACCAAAGTAAATTTATTACAAATGAATGCAGGTTGCCTGAGATGCAAGAGCTCTTGTTCACTGGGGTATCCTCTCAGCAGAGAATAACATTGATAAGGAAACACAGAGCTGAATCAGGATCAGAATGAAATATTCATTAACAGTATTTATTGGGTAAATGTTTTATTTGGCTTCTATTCACATTTTACATTTTCCTAAATATAGCAAAGGACAGGTAATATCATTATTGCCTGAAAAATAAACCATTCATGTGAAAACTGAACTATAGTTTAAGGAGCACCCCAATGTTATATTGACAGGAGTAAATCCCTTGAAACCACATCCAGAAAGTTGCAATTAAGTTAACAGATTTCTGTTGGATTGATTCAGTAATGTTTATAGTTTTTAAATGTTAACTACTATATATGTTAGTTATTTTGAGGAAATACAATATTCAGATTTTCGATAATGCATCCTAACTGCTGTAGGGGTGGAGTTTAAATTGATTATTTTCTTCAGCTAAGATCATCATAATTGTCAGTCACCTTGATATAGGCTGCTTTTTGTATAGCTATATCAGGAAATAAAGTATACTACTATCCATTTAGAAGGTTCCTGCACTAAATAACTGCTTTTTTTACATCAACAACATGACTGGTGAACATCACAAATTGTTAATCTATACAAGTCTTGACAGATTACTATTTATAAAATCCATTTACCAACTAAGGCTTTCTCATAAGAATGAAAAATGAACATTTTAAATTGATTACGAGGGAAGCCTTAACTGCGTCTAGAGATTCAACACAATACATATTTCTTTATCTGTATATTATAAACCCATGCAGCCTCACAAATTCAATATTGTAATGCATCTTAGTTTGTTTGCTTACATTTTAGGTCAAAATGTTGAGTGTTCTTCTCATAAAAACTATATTAAGTATGTTACTACATGATGTTAAATGTTCTGTGGTTAAAGTCAGATTTTGAAGCAAATAAGCTATACCCCATTAACCTTGAAAATAACTAACACAGGAATTCCAATGCTTATTATTTTGTATGTTTAATAATTATCATAATAACAATAATTAATAACAATACATTTTATATATATATACAGTATATATATATATATATATATATATATATATATATATATATATATATATATATATATATATATATATATGCTTCAATAACAAACACACAAGAGAAATAAGGGCAAATAATAAAAAGTACAAACAAAGTAAAGTAAAGCTAAAGCATAAATTATATTGTGATTATATTGTGCTACATTATATTCGTTTGCCCACTGCAGCCGTGCACACATCCAGGTCGTGATTTTCACAGGTAATTTTTGAACAGAATATATATTTTTTCTGCAGCAATACTTCCGAGTTTCTTTTTTATATTGAAAATGGAAAAGAAATGAAGAACTTTTGAGAAAATATTTTTGCTATTTTCCTAAAACATGGAACTTATTGAGCATTAGAGCTGCATGAACCGATTATTCAGATTATTCAGCAAGGAGGTGAAGACACCCAGATGAAAGTCAATGGTATTGATGGAGCTGGTTTGCCATTCCAATTGAAACTCTTCACAGAACTTAAGGCTATGTTCACACTGGGTCTGTTTAGAGGCTTTGGTCCACACTTTGTACAGTTTGGTATGTTTGGTGTGAAGTGTGAACAACAAAGTCCACTTGGGAAACGAACCGTACCGAGTCCACCTAAAGAGGTGTCTGGTTCGCTTGCTAAACCTCAATGTGAACAACAGCTGAACTCTGCCCTTTTGCACATAGGAAACAAACTGTACAAGCATAGGCGGCTAGTATACAAGGCTTGGGGAGGCTAAGCCTCCCCAAAATAAATTGCCCAAACCCTCACAATAAATTGTTCTGACCAACACAAAAAATATTTGTGAAAGAAGTTCGATTTTTTTCCCCCTCAAGCATGCAAAGCAGGTCTAACAAACATATTTCTCGTTTTCCTACTGCGCAAACGCCAGACTGCTAGGGCAGCTGGGATATCAAACTCAACACTGTACTATAGATACAGGATTTAGTTGCATTTCAATGTCATTGGAGGAGACAATGCTTGGCTGGTTTAACGTCAATTCTTCCCTGAGCCCCCCATACCGCTGCAGGAGGCAGCCGACAAAAACTCTGAATCCTTTTCCCTGATTCCCTTGCCTGGAACATCCTTCACAATTTCAACATTTATTCGAATTGCTGTTATCTATACAAACTGCGTGATCTGAATCTGATTTTTTATGATTTAAATAATTTCCATGTAAAGTATTGAGAAATAAAATACATTCGAACTTCTAGACTGTTGCAGTTTGGACTTCATAACATGTGGTTATAAGTCCCTCCTTTTTTTTTTAACAGCAGTTTTTGACACAGTATGCTTAGCCTGAAAAGAACCTTAGTTGACAGAACACATTTGCAACTAATTATGCAGCTTTAGCTTTTATCAGCCATTTGAAGGGTGTTAAATGGTTGCCCCTGAGATTACCTAATGCAAGGTCCATGGAGGTTATATACATGAACTCACATAAGGATTGAGAAAACTGTCCGGTTCATCAGAAATATCTGTGAATTGGTCCATGTAGAGGGCCTGGTTCAAAAGTCACACAAAGGGGAAGATATTGGCCTGTAACGTAGTCATCTGAAAGACTGGTGGACTTAGGCACAAAGAAAATCTATTTAATATGGGCCTGTGAAAGAGATCGATTTGATTCTTGGTGTTAGATCTCCCTCCTGACCTGCGAGGCAGCTGCATAAAGGGAACGGAATACCCTGCACTAAATGGCATGACAGTTTATTCCCAGGGTTAGGTGGAAGTCGGCCATCTAGTAAGGGGGCAAAGCTACGGTGTATGAACTCAATGACTTGGACAGGAAACGGCGTGGCATCTGTGGATTGGAGGAGCGGATATGCTCGTTGACCAAGGGGTCATGGGTGACGTTATAAAAAGGGGACTTAGTGATGTGGTTATGTTAAATGACCAGAAGGAGAACTTGTGCTGTAAAATGTGAGTTTTGTTTGTTTTTGTTTGTCATTAATAATACTGTTTGTAATTATTTGGACGGCTAACATGATCCGGAGCTGTCGCCAAAGGCCAGCACTAAACCCGGATCAACAACACTGCACTTTTTGGTGTCACTAAAGAACTGTATTCATCAGCGAGTACTAGAGCACACACTGTGGACTGGTGTTTGTGTTTGTGTATGTGTTACGAGTGGGTGAACTGAAACGGGACTGTTATTATTTCGGGTCAAACCCACAGATTATAAATAAGCAATACACGCCGCTATATTGCTTCATTAACATTGTTATTGTTTACTGCTGTTAGCCATCAGGCATTGGATTATACAATTAAACCTTCATTGCACCTGGATTATCGTTGTTTGTCTGATTATTGATCACCTGCAAGTGCACACTGTTAACCACTTTGCCACACGTGGTGTCAGAACATGGGATGGATCACGCATCACTTGCAGCGCTGCTGGAGTCGCTGGACAGCAGACAGGAGGTCGCGGAGAGACGGAGTGAGGACTGGTACACGGCACTGATCGAGAGGATCGGACTGGCGCTATCGTCCACGGCACCAGCAGGACCCGTGATGACAGCACCAAAGGCAAGGGAGCAAAAGATGACGGCGGAGGATGACCCAGACGCTTACCTGGTTGCTTTTGAGCAACTTGCTACCACCGCGTCATGGCCCAAGGAGTTCTGGGCAAGCCAGCTGGGACCCTGCGTGATCGGGGAGGCTCAGGCAGCCTACCAGGCCATGACGGATACCGAAGCCACTCAGCACAACCTGGTAAAGCCAGCCATTCTGCGCAGTTTGAACATCACGGGGGAAACACACCGTGTACAGCTCCGGGAGTACAAGATTGCACAAATACTGTATGATCACATGGTGCACAGGCTCAACCCCACCCAAAAAAACAAGTCTACAGATGGGAGAGGCTGATGTGGTTGAGCAGTTTTGCTATGTGGTCGGCGCCGATGCACAAAGCGTGGATCGGCACCACAACCCGGCGCCTAGGAAAGACAGTGAAACTTCGCTCAGGACTTCGAATACTCCCTGGTTTCTGCCCAGACCGGCCTACTCACCGCTCCAGCACTGCAGAACGGCGAGTACCACCTCCACTCTCTGCTCCACCACACCGGGACCTGGTCCGAGACCTTTAGACCGCCGACCCTAATGGGCGAGCTTGCCACCCCGCACCCCGGTCCCTAACATTAATGAACGCATCTCGTTAAAAAGCTTAATTGTCGCAGGTCACCTACATCACTTCCTGTCTCAACGACTAGATAAGGAGAACTCGATAATCAAAATGATGTTTAAAACAAGTGAATGAATCTCATTCATAACCACAAGTATAGAGAAGGCTAAAATATTTTCTTAACTACACTCTATCTCTGTATCGTCAGCTGCAGTCTGTTAAATTTCTGTTTCAAAGTGAGTTATATACTGTTTCGTTAATTAAAACCCTCCTTTTCCAAGTGCAAATTAACTCCTGACAAAGTATGACAATTAACACAAATTTGCTTTTAAATTCCCATGCAAACAAAAGAAATAGTCACAAGAAGCACTGTTCATTAAGATATAAACATTATTTCGTAAATCAACATAATTTTGTAAATCACATTATGACGATTATTTAATAGCAAAATAGGCTTAACGACCGCTTGAAAATGCCAAAATCAGTGCTACATACCGATTTCTTGATTAACACTGGAGTTATCATTTACGACCTTTTGAAAGTCCTGTCCATAGTGCATTAAAAATAGATTAAAATTCCAGGTTGGATCGTGTTGCGCCCTTTACAAATAGTTGGAAAATTAGGTAATATTATTCTGCTGTATATAGTGTGTTATGTTTCTTTTGTTAGCATGCAAAATATTTAGCTAAATGTTAGATCTTGTTAAGAGATTTAATATTTAGTTAAATATTTAGCTATATGTTAAATCTTGTAACTAGATTTATAAGTGATATCTGAATGCACACATTTTAAAAAATATTTATGTATTTATTTTCACAATATTTATACATCTGGGGAAAAAATACAAGATTTAAGTTAAATCTGGAAAAAAGACGCTTTTATATTAACGCTTTTTTTTACACATGGCACCCCCAATAAGTGATCAATATTTTTTTATTTGAATTTGAATATAACCCAAGTACATACAGTGAAAATGACTGTAAATATATAAAGCTTCACTAATAGAGTATAATGGGAATACTTTCAATGCAGGATATTGAGCTTGGAGTTTGCCTTTTCCTTCCCAGGTGTAGAGAGTGTGATTGTGACTCAGCAGGAAGCTTCAATGGTACCTGTCACCCGATTACTGGGCACTGTTTCTGTAAACAGTTCGTAACTGGTTTAAAATGTAATGCTTGTGTGCCAGAAGCCAGTCAACTTAAAGCTAATAACCATTTGGGGTGCAGTAAAAGTAAGTATAGACATTTTAAATTATTTATTATCTATTAACTGGAGTTCATTGTTACAGTGCAAATTACCAATCCATGTATGGTTAGTTTTTATCTGTATTCATACCCCCACACCCACATTTTCTTTATTGCATTTGTTGTGTTAAATTCCCTATTGCTATTTGTATGTCTGTATTTAATTATATTCCATCTAAAACATACCTGTTTCATTATTATATACACAATTTTATGGGCCAGTAACAGTATTATTATTATTATTATTATTATTATTATTATTATTATTATTATTATTATTATTATTATGTATTTATTTCTTAGCAGATGCCCTTATCCAGGGCGACTTACAGTCGTATATACTTACAGTATATATTTGTTGTAGATTTATTTATATTGCCCATAAGGTCAGGAAATAAATCTGTTCACTTTTTACTTAAAGTGCCACTGTGGACTTTACGTCATTGAACCTAAAATCTAATCATTCCCTTTCAGCTTAGTACAAGAATGAAAGGGTCAGGGAAAGGGGCTCAAGCACCTGGAACTGTACCCTTCATGAGTGTCACCGGTAGTCTTAGTGCATTTATCACAGGAGGTAAAAGTCTCCTTTGTGATTATAACAGCTCTCCGGTATGCTAAGTGTCTTCCCACTAATAAAATGTAAAATTAGCTTATGTGCACCAAACATCTGCTTTTACGAAGACAAAATTGAATATAAGGCCAGAGTCAAAGAAAACAGTGGCATTTTGGCATTGAAAATGGTATGGCTTTTAATGCCTGTGGTTTAGAAAAGATGGCTAATGTTTCCAGCTATTGCTCCACAAATCTGTTTTATTAAGTTAGCATGTTTATGCATAAAATATATTTTTCAAGCTTTATTGTTAATCAATTTGGTATGTTTATAAATGTCTTAACCTTGTAGCAGTGTTTCCTTTTAGAACAATTTACTTGTTACTGCTTTGATGAACAATAATACTTAACATATAATTTTTTTATATATATATATATATTTAGCTCCATCTCAGCAGCCACCTCCTACTGCACAGATTGTAAGTTCCATCTCCATCAGCCTGTTTTGGAGACCTCCTGATTCCCCCAACACGAATATACTAACATATAGGCTATACAGAGAAGCTGCAGAGATTTATGCTATCGAGGATCAATTTCCATTTGGTATGTTAGTACTATATACTAGATTTGTATTGAATGTTTCACTTACCATTCAGTTTATTTTAATTTATTTTGTTTTTTTATGAACTGATTGTAATATAACTGTTTGCTCTGTTGTTAAAGCTGCAGTGTACCACTAAAATATACTATAAATATTTGGTGTCAGCTACAATCTTCTGAGCATTGTGTTTCATCAGAAGGTAGCCCCTGTTATATTGCTACCATTTTACAGAAAGCTCCTACAGAGCATAGAATTTTGTCAAGGAAGGTATACGTAGGGCTTCTGGTTCCCTAGCAAGTACGAAATGTAACCATTACCTAATGGGTATTTATCCTTAAAGACCATGAAAACCTGAATATATATGCCAAAGCTGAACATAGTGCCTGTGACGCAGTCGCGCCCGCCCCCAAGGGCTTAAAGGGACTGCTGACACAAACATCGTCATCATTTTTCCTTTCACTAACCTGAGAGAGAGAGAGATCTATGCACAGATAAGTATCACTTATATCTGATTTTATCTGATTTATCTGATTTTGCTTGTGTTTTACACTTATTGCGATTAATTATGTGCTTTTGATAATTACTACTTACACGTTTGTGCACTCAGCTGTGGTTTTTTCATTTAGTCCCTTAGCGGCCTTGTGCCCAGCACAAAGCCAGCAGCCTGCCGCCCTTTCCCCAGGATCAAACACCTTAAGTTGGCTACTGTATTTCTCGCTTAAGCTGCTAGCTTCGATGAAGCTTAAAAATAAAATATATATATATTTTTTTTTTTATTGTAAAAATTATATTAGAATAATAACTGTTTAACTACAACTACCAGAACTGTTTGTTAAAGGCTCTCTCCCAGATCCACAGACCCATACAACAGCAGCTCGAGGAGCTGTGGTTGGTGAATAAGAACCTGCTCTGTATTTCAAAGTTGAACAGGCTGGCAGTGGGCAGAAACCTTGCTGTTTTATTAGCCAAAAGAAGGCAACTCTGGCTATCCCAAGTGCATAGTTGATGGGGACAAAGCACCATTGCTGGATGCTCCCATTACTCCAGGACACACTTTTGGTCCTGCAGTAGATGCTGCAGAGCTCTCACCGGGTGCTGGAATCTACAAGGGAACTGGTGCATCTGGTCCCCCTGTGGCCTCCTCCAGTACGTGGACTGGCAAAAAAAATGGCGAGCTAGGTTCCAACAGCCTCAGAGATGGGTGCAGCCGGTCCCTGCTAAAGTCAGAGGGTTTTCACAACCGACCCGCGGCTGCGCAACGGGGAAACTTCAACAAGTTTTATAGCCAAGCGCAAATTTCAAAAGCCTCAGGCTAAGCCACAAGCAGAGCAGCAGCCCTAGCAATTTGCTGCCACAGGCCCAGGGCCCCTTTTCAGGCAGTCACCTGGAGTACTGGACACCTGGGTGCTCAATACTGTACAGACTGGCTGTTCTCTACAATTCAGATATGGTCCCCTCCCCTTTCGGGGCGTGACTATAACGTTGGTCACTGGCCCGCGAGACGCGATGGTGTTGTCTCAGGAGGTGACAGCCCTGCTACAAAAGTGGGCTATTTGCACAGTTCACCCTTTTCGTTGGGAAGAAGGGTTTTACTCAAGGTACTTCCTAGTGCCCAAGTGGGATGGTGGCCTCAGACCAATCCTTGATCTCAGACAGGTCAACCTTCAAAATGTTGACTATGCAGCTGCTGTTGCAGTCAGTAAGGCCAGATGACTGGTTCACCATGGTGGACTTGAAAGAAACATCCCCATAAGACCAAGGCACAGGAGGTACCTGAGGTTCGCTTTCCAAGGGACAGCGTATGAATTCCAGGTACTGCCATTCAGCCTCCGTCTAGCTCCCCATGTCTTTTCAAAGTGCATGGAAGGTATTCTGGCCCCATTGACAGTCAGGGGCATCAGAGTGCTCAATTACTTGGCTCATTTGTGCTCAGTCTCCAGTGCAGGTATTGGCTCATACGGAACTCGTCACCAACCACCTTCATCGGTTGGGTCTGTTGGTATATCGTGCAAAGAGCCAGCTCACACCCTCGCAGACAGCTTCCTATTTGGGAGTGCATCTGGATTCCAGGTCGGAGGACAGAATGCAGAGAATAACCCCTTGTCTGAAGCTTTTTCAGCTCAGCAAAAAAGCTTGCAATAGTGAAGTTTTAGAGGCTTCTGGGCTTGATGGCAGCAGCTTCCCAGACCCTTTCTTTGGGTCTTCTGCATATGCATGCTCTCCAAGCCTGGTTCAACAGCAGGGTTTTTCAGACTGCATTGAGCCCAGGCTGCCTGTTGACGCTTTCCTGCTGGACACAGCCTACTCACCTGTGCTTTGGTTGTCACCACAGATGCGTCCAGCCTTGGCTGGGGCGCTGCGTGGAACGGCAGAGGAGCGCAAGGAGTGTGGAAACCCCCGTGGCACTTTTACACGGTTCTTTGTGGCATTCCGGCTGGTCTACAGTATTACCTTGCAACAGCTTTGGTATTCATACCCATTAGGTCATGGTTAAATTTCGTACTTGATAGGGAATGTTAAGTTATTATCATAACCCTGGTTCCCTGAAATAGAAATGTAACCATTAACCTTCAAGGTTGCTGTGTTATTATTGCAGCAGTCTTGGAGAAAAAATGATGATGATGTTTGTGTCAGCAGTCCTTTTATGCCCTTGGGATGATGTGACTGGCCACAGGAACTGTGTGCAGCTTTTGCATTTCTATTCAGGTTTTAATGGTCGATAAGGATAGATACCCATTAGGTAATGGTTACATTTCTATTTCAGGGAACATTTTCTGTGTTTTACCCCGATTTCTCTACTCTCCTTTAAAAATTAAATTGGTACCTGTTAAGCCATTTGTGTATCTCAATCACAACTGAGAAACGGAATTTTTTTCTGAGAAACAACTAAATGGGCTTTAAATCGTAAGACTTACTTTTTCATTTAAAAGCAGAAGCGATCTTTATTAATGTAAATACAGTTACGCATAATGATTGTAATAAAGTATGTCCAGCATAAAATACTTTATTTTTCATTGAAGCTGTAATAATGATTAGTGGCTTGTTAACATGTTGCGATCTCGTTTGTACATTCTGCTTGTAAATGAAAAAAATAGGAATAGAAATGTTTTATAAGGGTAGTGTAATTGGTAAACCTTTTTATATAGTACATAATGTAACACAAATGTGAATTTTAAAGTCATTTTAACATTGAAGATCACTAACTACAGTCCACATATTAATATTTTGCATTATTATCTTTTAATATTTTAATAGGTTCCAAAGTCTTCAATGATACTGAGTTGTCACCATACACAGTTTATTCCTATTACATTGTGGCAAGCAACGATCATGGTCTGACGAGGAGTGCAACAGTTAGCTACAGAACTATGGCTGGCATACCCATTGGAGATCTTTACTTAAATCTCATTGGTTCTGCTGGATCACAGACAGCTTCCTTCAACTGGACATCTTCATTGAATACATCAGGACCAATTGAGAAATACGTGTTGTCCTCCATCAGTTTAGGTGACCCTGAAGCTCGTGTTCACTACCAGGGGCATCGTACCTCAGTGACTGTCACTGAATTGGCACCCTTTACCAGATACAACTTCTCTCTAAAGGCTTGTACCAGTGGTGGCTGTGCTGAGGGCAGGTCGATAACAGTTGTGACTGCCCAAATCCCACCGGAAGGACAAGCTCCACCAAGGATAAAAAATATCAGTTCTACAGAACTCTACGTTGAATGGGACCCACCTGTAGAGCCAAATGGTAAACCACAGGATTAGATATTGCATATTACATATATTTCCCAGTCCATTACTGCAATTTAATAATTAGTGGGGCTTGCGAAGCAAGAGTCCCCACTTTAAATCTTCGACATACTTCTTTTTATTATTATTATTATTCTTTGGCACGCTACTTCTCTTACACCGTTTAAACTGAAAACGCTGTTCAAACTTTAAAACATGTAGACCGGTCTGGAATAGTGTGCTTGTATACAACTTTTTGATATCTTTTATACTTTTTAAACTATTAAGCTTTTTGTCCTTTTTTTGTCCATCTTCATTCACTTTAATGGGACTTTTTTCAACATTCTAAAGCTCCCCACTGTTTAAAAACTTCCAACAGACTTACAACATTCTATTTACTGTAAACGATGTAACTTTTGACATAAATCATCTACTGTGACCACTTTCCCAAAAAGACAAAATCTGAATCTGAAATCAAAACAGAAATAACTTTTACCAATCAAGAGGTACAGCTGTTTTAGTAACTGCATCAACTAAATTTTCTCTAACTTTTTATAAACAACTGAAATTTTGACCACTTTCCCAACAAGCTAGACAAAAAGTTAGAGTGTATGACATCTTCATCTACTTCTCTGCTATTCAAATATGAAATCAAAACAGAAATAACTTTTACCAATCAGGAGGTACACCTGTTTTAGTAACCGCACCAACTAAGTGAACTTTTAGAAATAACTGCCATTTTGACCATTTTCCCAACAAGTTAGACAAATACTTAGAGCAAATTAAATCTTCCTCTACTTCTCAGCTATTCAAATATGAAATCAAAACAGGAATGGCGTCTACCAATCAAGAGTTACAGCTGTTTTAGTAACTGCATCAACTTCATTCAGTAGGCTACTTCCCACTGTTGAATTAACTGTCATAGAACTTTGAGAAATTTAAAATTATAGCACATTCTAAGCATGAGACAATTAGTAAACAATGTGACTTTTGACACAAATCAGCTACTTTGACCACTTTCCCAATAAAGCAAGCCCCACAACTTTACTTGTAAAGTTACCATCTAGTTTCAATAATATATATTGTGTTGAGGATATTTTAGCCTCTCAGGCTGAGTAAAAGAGACCAGGTCAATCGTGATGTTAGTATGTATCCATACACTATTGTCAGTATTTATACAGTATCATTGACATATCCACCTTGAGTCCAAGAGCTAAAGTAGATCGAGGCAAAAACAGAAGCCAGAATCTTGAGGGAGAGAAAGAGAACAGTATTCTGTCAGAGTAGGCAGGGAACAGAAGATCACAGTGTGGTATCAAGAGTGGCTGTCAAATAAAAGGAAGCAGGACTTCAAAGTAAGTTGGACACGAATAAGGCAAGAACAAGGATCAGAGCCTGGCTTCGGGAGCTGCAATGGCTTTTAATTATATCCAGCAGAGTTTTAAAGTGATAGCTAACAATTTTGGGATTGCATAATGTAATTAATTAGCAACAATTACGTAACTTTTATATATAAAAGACACCTGTTGTTTGTTTGTTTTGGGGTCAATTTCCCAAATACAGTTTACAGTATAGTTGTATATTTGAGAGCACTGGAAACTGAAGTCCAACATCGTATTTAGAGCAGATGAGCGTGTAGGGTTAGGAAATGCAAGTTTTCCAAGTTTCACTCAAAAACCCTGTATTTCACTGCATGATAAAAGTAGACAACCAGAGCTAGTTGCAGATTAAAAGTGTATTTGTTTACTGCTGATCTGAGCTATAACTTTATATTTTTACTAAACTATGCATGAATACCTTTTGTAAGTGTAGCACTCCCTCTTTATCTGATGAATACATAAAAAAACCCTGCAAAGTATTGAAAACACTGAAATAGTGAAGGGCTCCTATACAGGAAACTAGTATTTATTACCATTTACTGTTCACATGTTCTAACAGTGAATTAATCAACATTATGGAATTATCTAAATGGTGAAATATTAATGAAATATCAAGGGAGCACTGTACATAAACTTAGATTTGTATTATGTTGATCAACCATTTGCAGTTTGTTTCACAAAGAATGAACTAAAAATGTTACAGTATATACAAGCAATATTGTCATGTGAAACCTTAAAAGAAATACTGGGTGCCATAATCACAAAGCATTTACCAACATGCTAAGGGTTTCTAGAAAGAAAACAAAACATTGGTGTTACAAAGCTTCAAATATATAATCCAGGAGGTTACACCTGGATTATATATTTTTATATATTCTACCAGTTATTTCTTACTAGTTCTGTATGTACTTTAAAAAAAGGTGCAAACACAATGCACAATGGTAAAAGCTGTGCATGTGGCCCTGAGTGATTTTTTAATTTTTTTTTGTAGGAATAATCATAAGGTATGAACTGTACATGCAGGGACCGATAGACCTTGACCAAAACCACATTTTGTCTGAAAGACGAGTTTTCTACGACAGCGGGTGGTTTAACCCACAGCCTGTGGTTAGCTCTGCCAATGAGAATGCCTTGATGCCTCCGCAGACCAACACAACAGTGAGGGACTTGGAACCGTTCGCAATGTATCAGTTCCGAGTGTATGCAGTGAATATGGCAGGCAGCACACACTCAGAATGGGTATCTGGAAAAACTGGTGAAGCAGGTAAAAAACATTCCCCTTATGCTATGCCAATCAGAGATATTTTGATTTTTTTCACAAGTCTATTTATTTACTAAAGCATGACAGAATAAACTGCAACTGCTTGTTTCCAAAAGTCTCTGTAGGAGACTCAGGAATGGAATATATAACATCATCACAACAATATGAATCTACATTATTGAGTGAATAAAACATAAAGAGCACTTTATTGTATTCAGAAACGATAATTGTACCCAATAAAGTTAACAAACAAAAAATAAACAACATTTAATTTAGGGTATTGCATGCTAAGTAGTCTTACGTTTTTTTAGAATTGTTTTTGGTAATCATACGAATGACAATTTGAAAAAAAAAGGAATATTTTGTCATCCAAATGCACAACATTAAGTTTGTTCCATGATCAAAATCTGTATAAATAAAATAGATGAAGAGTTGACATTTTAGCTATGTGGCATTTTTTAAGAATATCCTACAAATAAAAAAGAGCATTCTTACTCATACATCAGTAATAGCCCCCCTCCCGTCCTTCCACTGTAATACATGGTATATATCAAACTTATTTCAATATAATGTAAATCATAACGATGGACTTATATGTTCTGCTGAACAATTACAATAACCATATTTAAATTCAGAATTGATGCTATTCCTTATTAAACAAAATCACAATTTGAACAGTGTTTAAACTAGTGTGTTATAACCTTAAATTACATTAAAGTGCAGGTTTATGGCAGAGGGGAAATCAATATATTCAGTCTTGTAAATGTGCTAGTTTTGTCTATGTGATATGAAAGTCATGAACTTAAAATTACTTCTGTCTGGTGAATTGATTTTCGATAGTTGCTTATTAAGCAATGTGAAATTAAGAGCCTCATGTTATAGACGTTGTATGACAGCTTTTAGAAATGCATACACCAAATTTGCATGAACCATGCTGTTTTCAGTAAGCCACAGGAATGGTATTCTGCCTTATTTTGCATGAGAATAAACAGTATTGAACAATAATAGTGGAGTCCTCAGACAGTTGAAAACAAATTTAAATGTTTCTGTCATCCACGTTTTCAGAATTTGACACAACAAAGACTAAAATAAGTGTTTGTCTTTGTATCTATCTATCTATCTATCTATCTATCTATCTATCTATCTATATATATATATATATATATATATATATATATATATATATATTTAGCTCATATAGCTAAATCTTATATATATATAAGAAAAAAGAAAAAAAGAAAAGTATATTTCAGGTACTTAAAAAGGTAGAATAATTGATTACAAATCAATTATCAGGACGTTTCAGACTACAAGTCCTTCATCGGCTGAATACAAAAAAACAGTGCTTTAAGAAGTTGATAAAAAACAAACAAGTAGTCTTTTAAACACAATTCCAGAATGTTGATGATGATGATGATGATGACCTCAGAACAGAATGTTCATTCCAAATGGCTCCAAAGTGCCTAGTTTGAAAATGAGTTCACAATCCTTTTGTTTCCTGACAGCATTAGTTCCATAGCATTGAACCATCCCACAAATTGTGATGTCTTCTATAGTGTGGTCATTTCTGTTAAAATGTCTGGCGACAAGAAAGGTAGAGGTGTTAATTTGTATACTTCTCAGATGTTCCATTTCATGAAAATAAATTCAGATGTTTCATTTCATGAAAATAAATAAAGCAAAAAAATGGATTAAGCTCAAGGAAGACAATAAGACCTCAAAGACTACCATTAATTATCAAAATATAATACAGCAAAGACCACATAAAACTGTTGTTACAATCCCAGAAAATGTGGCACTTACTACTGCTGAACACTCTGTTTTATCCAAAGGTCCCACATTTGTACCTATAAAGAAATCCACTGACACATTTGCAGTCATCAATGACACACAGCATTTCTTTCGCCGCATGCGTTTACATGCCCATTTTCATGCAGACATCGATACAAATGAATTAGGTGCTTCACAGTCCTCCAACACAGCTTCTGATTCCTTAGATATTTTCCATAAATACAAACAAAAGCAGTCTACTTGGACACCAGCCTCAGGAGCTTTTCAAGCCTTAGATTTTTTTATTGATAAATGTGAACGAGAAATAAGCCAAATTAATTTTCAACAACACACTAATCGTTTAAACATGACAACAGATGAATATACAGAAACGTAATGACATCATAATAAAACCTGCTGACAAAGGAGGAGCTGTAGTAGTTTGGAAAAAGGATCTATATATAGAAGAAGCATCTAAACAACTTTCTGACACTAACTTCTACACGAAAGACCCAAATGATCTTACCCAACTGTTACAAACTACAGTCACATCTACTATCCATTCTGCCATCCAGAATAACTTATTACCAAAATCTGCGTCTAATCTTATTGTTGAAAACCCTCGCTGTAGCCGTTTTTATTTACTTCCTAAAATTCATAAGCCTACCAACCCAGGCCGCCCTATTCTATCAGCATGTTCCTGCCCCGCTGAAATAATTTCTAAGTTCCTTGATGATGTCTCAGACCCATTGTGGAATCTCTACCTTCATACGTTAAAGACTCTAACCATTTTTTGCAAATAATAGATCATTTTTCTTTAAATGGTAACAGCGAAAATATAACTTTTTTCTCAATGGATGTCAAAACCCTCTACACAGTTATCCCCAACAGTGACGGTTTACAAGCACTAAAATACTTCCTTGATAAACGGACAGTAAAAGAACCTGCAACCGATATTCTTTTGCAACTAGCCCAACTCGTCCTTTCTTTGAATTGTTTCTCCTTTAATGGAGACTTTTATAAACAAATTAGAGGTGTCAGCATGGGAACAAAAATGGGGCCCTCTTATGCCTGTCTTTTTATGGGATGGATCGAAAATAAAGTTTTTCAACAGTACAAGGGACATACTCCAATGTTATATCTTAGATACATTGACGACATATTTGGCATCTCCGATAACACTAATGAAGATTTAATGGATTTCATACATTTTATTGACCAGTTTCATCCAGCTCTAAAGTATACATGGAACATTTCTAAACAAATTTCTTTCCTAGACATTACCATCACGGTTTCTAATTGTACCATCAATACTACAATCTTCTACAAAGAAACACTCTCATTTATATCTAAGATACGACTCCTCACATCCCAAAGCTTGTCGCAACTCCATTCCATACTCCCAATTACTAAGACTGAGACGCATTTGCAGTGATGATAGTGATTTTTTGAATAAAACAAATGAAATGTGTGCATTTTTCAAAAACTGTGGTTTTCCAGACACTATACTTAGAGAAGCTCAGTTAAGAGTATCGACAATAAACAGAAAGGATGCCTTGTACAAAACCAAAACACAGAATACCAACAATCGTATTCCCCTTGTTCTTACATATCATCCTATGACCAAAAATGTACAACACATCATACAAAGAAATTTTAGCATTCTTCAAGGTGATCCTTCTACAGCTCCTATTTTCAATAACCCTCCTCTAATGTCATACAGAAGAGACAAAAATCTAAGAGAGCATCTGGTCCACAGTAACATTCGACCCAATCTTAAGGGTATGTTTCCATGCAATAGGTCACGTTGTGCAACTTGTAAATACATTCACAGCAACACAGTAGTTAAGGGAGCAAAATCCTCATTTACTATCCATGATACTTTTACTTGCATTAGTAAAGGAATAGTATATTGCATTGGCTGCATCAAATGTAACAAGCTATATATTGGTGAAACAAAACGACGCTTGGCTGATCGCTTCGTGGAACATCTGAGAAGTATACGAATTAACACCTCTACCTTTCCTGTCGCCAGACATTTTAACAGAAATGACCACACTATAGAAGATATCACAATTTGTGGGATGGTTCAATGCTATGGAACTAATGCTGTCAGGAAACAAAAGGAATGTGAACTTATTTTTAAACTAGGCACTTTGGAGCCATTTGGAATGAACATTCTATTCTGAGGTCATCTTCATCATCATCATCATCAACATTCTGGAATTTTGTTTAAAAGACTACTTGTTTGTTTTTTATCAACTTCTTAAAGCACTGTTTTTTGTATTCAGGACTTGATTTGTAATCAATTATTCTACCTTTTTAAGTACGTAAAATATCCTTTTCTTTTTTTCTTTTTTCTTATTGATCATTTTGGTACACAGCAGTTTTCCTTTTTCTCAAACTTTATATATATATATATATATATATATATATATATATATATATATATATATATATATATATATATATATACAGTGCCTTGCAAAAGTATTCAGACCCCTGCCCAGTTCTCTCATATTACTGAATTACAAATGGTACATTGAAATTTCGTTCTGTTTGATATTTTATTTTAAAACATTGAAACTCAAAATCAATTATTGTACGGTGACATTGGTTTTATGTTGGGAAATATTTTTAAGAAAAATAAAAAACTGAAATATCTTGCTTACATAAGTATTCAACCCCTGTGCCGTGGAAGCTCCCAGTTTATACCGATGAAAGAAATTGCCCTAACGAGGACACAATTACCTTACCATTGGCCTCCACCTGTGAACCATTAAAGTTGCTGTCACATTTTCTGGATAAAAACCCCACTGTTGAAGGATTATTGGTCAGGCTGTGAATGATGACCAAAGAGCATTCTACAGAAGTTAGAGATAAAGTAATACAAATGCATAGATTAGGGAAAGGGTACAAAATAATATCCAAGTGTTTGGATATCCCAGTGAGCACAGTTGGATCAATAATCAGGAAGTGGAAGCTGCATCACACCACCCAGGCACTGCCAAGAAAAGGCTGTCCCTAAAAAATCAGCGCTCAAACAAGAAGGAGACTTGTGAGAGAAGCCACAGAGAGGCCAACAATCACTTTGAAGGAGCTACAGAGTTCAGTGGCTGGGAGTGGAGTAATGGTGCACCAGTCAACCATATCAAGAGCTCTGCATAACACTGGCCTGCATGGGAGGGTGGCAAGAAAGAAGCCGTTACTCAAAAAGTACCATCTGAAAGCACGTCTGGAGTTTGCCAGAAAGCATGAGAGTGACCCAGCTGCGATGTGGGAAAAGTTTTTATGGTCAGATGAGACCAAGATAGAGCTTTTTGGTCAAAACTCAAAGCGTTATGTGTGGCGCAAACCTAACACTGCCCATGCCTCAAGACACACCATCCCTAGAGTGAAGTATGGTGGTGGCAGCATCATGCTGTGGGAATGCTTCTCATCAGCAGGGAGTGGGCATCTTGTTAAAATTGAAGGAAGAATGGATGGAGCGAAATACAGGGAAATACTGCAAGAGAACCTGCTTCAGTCCGCTAAAAAACTGAAGCTTGGGAGGAAATTTACCTTTCAGCAGGACAATGATCCCAAGCACAAGGCCAAAGCAACATTGGAGTGGCTCAAGAATAAAAAGGTGGCCCTACAGTGGCCCAGTCAAAGTCCTGATCTCAATCCCATTGAGAATCTGTGGCACTATTTGAAAATTGTGGTCCACAAGCGTCATCCAACCAACCTGAACAACCTGGAGCAAATCTGCCAAGAAGAATGGGCCAAAATCACTCCGACACTGTGTGCAAAAGCTGGTACATACTTACCTCAAAAGACTTAAAGCTGTTATTGCAGTGAAAGGTGGCTCTACCAAATATTAATGTGTGGGGGTTGAATACTTATGCAAGCAAGATATTTCAGTTTTTTATTTTTCTTAAAAATATTTCCCAACATAAAATCAATGTCACCCGAGTTTCAGTGTTTTAAAATAAACAGAACGAAATTTCAATGTCCCATTTGTAATTCAGTAATATGAGAGAATTGGTCAGGGGTCTGAATACTTTTGCAAAGCACTGTATGTATATATATATATATATATATATATATATATATATATATATATACACATATATGTGTGTGTGTTTTACAGACAAAGATATGTTTGTGTGGTGTATTTATACAGCTTTGCTTAGCTTTTCAGTTGTGTTATGGTATTTTTTAAATCATAATGACATCTCTCTATATATAGGTTAGTGTTCAGAATTAACAATTTGAATATTTTTTTTAATGTAGAGATTTTAAGGTGCCATTTCCAATTGAAAGCTGGTCAGTCAAAAAGCACATACAGTAGGTGTGGTAGGTAATGCAGATTGCTTATTTTGGTTATGCTTTCAATGTTTAATACCCCCTGGTAATATTGTTCTGTTGCAACCAAGTGCAACATGTGTTTTACATGGGTGAAGGTCAGCATTTACTTTTTGTCATGTGGCCTAATTCATTTAAACAAATGCCATTGAAAACTAATGTGTAATTATGTTTTTTGTTGTTGTTGTTGTTGTTTTTTTTTTTTTTGTAGCTCCAGTGTGCATGCCACCACCAACCATATACCCTCTTAATTCATCATCTCTCAATGTAACCTGGATCAAACCTAGTGACAATGCCACAAGAGGACTGGTTACAGAATACCGTATCAACATCCATGAGGAACAGACCTCTAACCAGTTTGCACCACCAGTTGTATCTAAAGTAAGATGGCTTATATTAAAGACGTGAACACTTCATTGTACTACTTGAGAATTCCATGTACAGTATGTACTTTACAGTATGTAGCATGAAATGCAGTATCTGATGTTCAGACTCTGTATTACATGGTTACACAAACCACATGTCTAATGTTGCTGACCCATCTGGGTCTGTATGATTTCCATTTTCTGAAACCTGTAGTGCATTTGTTATATCCCTGTTGGGGTTATGCATGTGTGGCAAACTGGTTCGTAGTGCACAGGTGCAGTGATGATGCAGTGCTCAGGAATGATAGACACAAGACAGTTCACGGTGAAAAAGCAGGTCTTTATTTGCTGACAAATAATAATAAATAATAATGATGTGTATCGCTCAGGAAAACCATGGGGTTCAGTCCCGAAATAATAATACACTAAACAAGACACACACAAACACAACACGGTCACAAGTCCAGAGTGAGTGCTCTTTGTGAAAGTGGTGATTTAAGTTTATTAGTGTACAATGGTGAAGTGTAGTCCGGGTTTAATTGCTGGCAGTTTAGCTACAGCTCCCGGAGGTTAGTCTTCTATAATGACAAGCACAAACAGATAGCAACACACAAAACACTTAACACTCACGGTAATTAATTACTTCCGTTTCCCAAACGGGTCCTTTCAGTAACCACATCAAAGAAACAGATTACATCGTCACCCCCCCTGTTTTACCCTTAGTCACACCAACCTGCGATAGCTAGTTCAATCACGTCTCCTCCAATCCATGACTGACAAATTGCGTACCACATTAGGGCGATGACTTCAGGCATTGTGACCCTGGAACTGCCAGACCATCCAGTACGAGGCACACTGTTCCTGTTATACAGTGCCCTCACAGGTCAGGAGGGAGATTGTTCACTAGGATTCATTCGCTGTCTGTCACAGCATGTTAATTGAATGTGTAGTTTTTTACACTGTCCTGGTATTGGTGGATTATAATATTTATTTTGGACATTTTTGGTCTTTTCTATGTAGATATTTTGGTTCTCAAAAATCATGTGTTATAATGCACTGTTTACAGTGTAAATGTAGGTGGTACATAAAAATCCCAGCCCATGTTTGTGTTGACTATTGTCACAAGAGCACCACAACAGAGCCAGGCAGAAACTCAGTGACCTAGATTCAGTCAGGCAGGTAGCATTTTCCTGTAGCAGTTCACAAACTGTAACGCACCTGACAAACCTCTTATACAGTATTTCTGTGTGTGAAGGTTCACTCCAGTGTCATGAAGCTAAATGAAATTAGAAAGATCAGGCCTATTTCTGCTTTTAAAGTATTTTGTTTCTAGAAGCCTTCTAGTGCAAGTTATTTTCTTATCATCATTTTTCTCAAAAAATAATTGACGACTTCTTTGTTAGAACTTGTAATCTCCAAACAGCCTGTCGGTTACTGATGGCTTTATATGATATGGGACTGAACTATTTAAGTTAAGAATAAAAAAAACACAAATGGAAAAAAAAATTCTGTGTGTTTTGAAACAAAGGTACATTTTCTGAGAGAGATCAAATATTTGTAACAGCACAGTACATGACTAGCAATATACCATCTGCTCGTAGGCTGATTGGCAGACAGTTTATCTTCCAATACTGCAACGACCCAAAGCATACGGCTAAGTCAGTTGTGGAATTCTTGAAGAAAATGAAGATACAAGTTCTGGAATGGCCTTTGTAATCACCAGATCTCAATCCAATAGAAATGCTTTGGACTGATCTGAAAATAGATGTAGTCAAGCATTTTGTATCCAAACTGTCTGAACTGAAGTAAATATAAAAGACAGAATGGGCCCAGATTTCACCAAGATGTGACATACTGGTTAAGAATTATCATATACGTCAAAGCTGTAATAAAAGCAAAAGGAGGACACATAAAATAGTAAAGCAGGGGTGCCAATACTTTTGTCATAAACTAATACTTTAAATGAAATATTTTTTTTGTTTTTTTATATTTTTTAAATTACTAGAAATTGTGTATTTTGCTTTTTGTTTTAATTAAAAAGTGGATAAAGTTTACTAAATGCTTGTCCTTAATCTGTAACCATGAATTATGGTATAATAAGTGTAGGGTGCCAATACTTTTGTCTGTCCGTATCTGCCCGTCACATATCCACCCTAAGCGTTTATCCACCATGATCAACCTCTTCAGCAACGTTAGTTTATTATTGAAACAGAGAAGATTAGTTCAGAGATTGTAGATCCTACCAAAGTTTTCGTACATTGTGTTGTATGTACTCTGTGCGTGCCATTGCTGGTAGTATCACGTGAGTTGTTCAGTGTGCTGATATGTAAATAAATCCTGTTCACCTGCAGGGCGTATCATCTTCAACCGCCATCTCGATCTCCTGCCTGTCACTCAGCAGCAAATACACATACCCACACATCAGACGGCTACTCTGTCACAAGCATTAATACCCTGATCCTTCTAAACAAGGGATTTAGGGGAGCTCTCTAATAAAAGCCAAATCTCAAAACAATAATTGTGTGAATATAGTAATTGTTACAGCTGTGTATAATGGTATTTAAAACAGGATTCATTTAGCCGTCTTTTTACATAGGAGGCAGTGTGGTCCAGTGGTTATAGGAGGCAGTGTGGTCCAGTGGTTAAAGAAACAGGCTTGTAACCGAGAGCTCCCAGGTTCAAATCCCACCTCAGCCACTGACTCATTGTGTGACCCTGAGCAAGTCACTTAACCTCCTTGTGCTCCGTCTTTCGGGTGAGACGTAGTTGTAAGTGACTCTGCAGCTGATGCATAGTTCACACACCCTAGTCTCTGTAAGTCGCCTTGGATAAAGGCGTCTGCTAAATAAATAAATAATAATAATAATGTCCACCCTTACTCTGGTCCCACCGCAGTCGGATATACAGCGGATTACTAATTATTTATTAATGTATTTATTTATTTTGACACTTACCATGCAGGTTCTTCACAAAGCTTCACCCCATGAACAGGCATATAAAGTGACAGGCCTGAAGCCTTACAGAACCTACAACTTTACCATCACACTCTGCAATCAACTTGGCTGCATTACAAGTCTGCCTGCCTCTGGGCAAACATTAGCTGCTGGTAAGAAAAAGTGTGTGTGGGTATGCATATGTGCATGTGTGATTAATAGAGTGCAAAGTACAGAAATTCATAAAAAGAACTGTTAAGACATTTGCCAAGCAGTTTTACCTGCAAAACCTGTGAAGCCACTATTGCAATCTTGATGGCCAAACCGCGGCTCCCGTGCAGTTCAAGTGCGGTTCCCGGTGAAATGCTGGGTGACGCACACTTTGCGGCTTGAATGAACTGAAGAAAGAAAAATAAACAAAAACGAAAAGAGAGAAAAAGTAAAAATAAACACAAACACAAGTTTATTATTTTTGCTGTGTGTATTCATTCGTGTTTATTATTCTTTCTTCTTTCCCCCACTCTCTTTTCTGTTTCTTGAAGCCTGTATGTTCACTGCAAGGACATTTCGTCACTTGATGACTTTTGACACCGCTCACTGGCGCATGCGTATTTTGCTCACAGTTGTGCAGTTGAAAGTCAGTTACATAATTTTGAATTAAGTGCTTGTTTGTTTCGTGGAGACAATGGCATGAGTAAACCCTCCATGAGTAATAAACGAAAGTATGAAGCTTTAAGCCAGAATGGGAGGAAAAGTGCTTTCACTGAAAACAGTGGTAAACCTGTGTCTCATCTGCAACAAATCACTTACACACTGTCTGTAGTCTGTACAAGGCGAGCAACCTCAAACGTTTTTTTTTGCATCTGAATATCCTGCTGAATCAGACTGAAGAGAAACAAGCTGGCCTCTTTAAAAGCATGACTAAGCAGTCAGCAGATGCTCCTTTCGGCATTCAGTAAAGAAGCTGATTTAACAACTCAAGCGAGTTTTGTATGGCATGGAATATCACTCCTGCCAAACGACCTTATTCAGATGAATGAATCTTTTTTTTTAATTGGAGTGTTGACGCTAGACTAGAGAATGCATGTTTACATGTTATATTGCAGGTTTAAAATGTATATTTACATATGTTATGTTTCGTCATGAGCAGGTACTGTAATCCCTTTCAAAATAAATACTGTGCATTTGTCATCCACAAAACTCAAAAGTATTTCTACACACAGCAGTCTTACAAAAAAAAAAAAGCTTCTTTTTTTTTTAAACCCAGCATTCAGATCTTCAAGAGCTTTTCAAAAAGAATCCTTACAAAAATGTGTCTTATTATGTGGCGTTTTGGTGAAATCAAGGCAGTTATCGTATTTTGCTTCATAATACCTGAATGTATTTTATAAGTGTGTAATACATGCAGTATAAACAGAAATAATGGAACAACATCATAGTGTTACATTTCAAGTTTAAAACACTGTAAATCTACAGTACAATAACATTTACACAGAAACTGTAGGCTCTGCAATGTTCTATCCCTTGTTCTTCTGTATTTTGCTGCCATCAAGAGATAACAACTACTGCACAGAGTAAGTGTTAGATTGCATTATAATGTTCGCGAGCATTAAAAAAATAAATTAAAACAATGCTAGTATTTAAAATGTCTTGCTCGCAACATTTCATGCATTGCAGTATGTGTCTTCCAGCTCTCGGCCACATGAAAAATTTTGGTATGCGGCTCTGTGGCAGGGCAAAGCCCTGCTAAAGGTTTATTGTTTTGGTTTTAGAATGGGTGAACTTACGGGTGTATCTAAATGTAGCGTGGGTTTATTTATTGAATGGTTTGTGGAGATGTATGATTTAAAAAGTATTGTTTGGGGTTGAAAAAACAGGTGAATGTATTGTAATTTAAATGGATTATTGTACAGTTAAACGTGGTCTGGCGAGTGTTAGCAGCTCGTCTATGCCAGACGTCAAAAAATGCCTGGTCGGCAGCTGATGATTATTGATAAATTGGCTGTCGGCCACGCAGAGTAAAAACTCTCCTGTAGAATGTGACCATCTCCAGATTGATTAATGTATTGTTAATCCGGAGATGGTCACATGTATAAAAACCCACAGCTTTTGCTGGTCAGGGTGGGTGTTTGAGAGGAGGAATGAGAGCAAGAGGGAGCGAGGTAAGGAAAAAGACCAGCATGGTACTTGTTGGTGTCAGTTATTTGTGTTTCGAGACTGTTTTTTTTAAACCTTTTATTTTGGCTCGGTGAGCTGTGTGTTTTTATACAATCTTTTGATTTATTGTTTGAATAAAATATGCGCACCAGCGCTTTCACCCGTAGTACTTGTGTGTGTCTCGGTCAGCTTCCTGGTCTGAGGACGTCCCCACTCAGCCGTCCTGCCACAGGCTCATAGGGTCAGGAAGTTTGGCCACCCCTGGTATATACTGTAAGCAAGTAGATTAATTGTAGGAATACATGTAGAACAAAAGTTTCATGTGTCAAAGTATCAGCAGTATTTTTGGTACCAAACATCTGTTTACTCATACTATAATCACATACCATTTTCAACATAGTGAGACCCAGGACATGCTTGCAACGCTGACCTCATGTGAAAATGTATTACAACTATTGCATTCATTTTGATCATTAGTGCGATATATAACTTCAAATTCTAATTTAGATTCTGTGGTTAACATCAAATTATCAACTTGCATCTGCAATTATGGTAAATACATGCAACACATATTGCATTTTAAAGGAAAAGAGATCTGTGAAAAAAAGAATAATGACTTAGTCAAAGTAGTGTTTTTAATATTAAAAGGATATCCATGTTGTTCCCCTTTTTGGCTAAATAAGCATTGCTCTCAATTTTGAGTAAGGAAGATTCTGCCTAGGAAAACTATTAACTTAGTAAAATTGCATTAATTTTTTCATAGTAGAAAATTACCAATTTAACATATCCATCTATCTTGATATGAATTGCTTATCGTTGCTGATATATGAATCCCATGTTTTAAACAATATTGAATCAAATGAAATGTGTATTTGCAATGCCTGATATACTCTAGCAGTAAGCCAGACTATATTCTGCAGTATTCATTTATTGTAACAGTGTTAAAAGATTTTGAATCAAATTGCAGATTCTACAGATTGTTGTTGCTATAGAACTTCACTTACTATCGAGCCACAAGCAACACATGCTGCTGAAGCCAATGGACCCATATTTAAAAGCATGTTTGCTTATGATAGAATGCAGTTGGTTAACATATTTATCATTCCAGATGTTCTTTCTGCCTCATAACAAAATGTTTTTTGCTAATTATCTAATTTCCACATTAACATTCTTTAAACCGTACATGTATGTGCAATTAAAGTTCTGTCTCTAATGTTCGCATTACAGCTATCAACGTTATACTTAATTATGACATTACTCAAACTTTGTCCAAACACTAAGAAATCAATGGTGCTACTGTATGTGATTCATGATGACTGTTTTTAGAATGAGAAAAGTATAAATTGTATTTTTAAGCAAAACTGAATTGATATTATGCAGTTCTAAGCATCACAGAAACATGTTTTAGTATGCTTCAAAGGAAATGCAGTCTGCATAAATTTGCAAACTTGTTTTATTTTATCACTCCTTTAAATATTGTGATATATTTACACCAGGATCTTGTGAATCAACACATTTTCACTTTCCCCTCTTTTTCCAGTAAGGATTCAAAATTATATTTCAAGCTGCTCTGAAGTGAATGCTGTTTTTTTTTGTTTTGATTTACCTTTTTTTTTTAAATTGCCTAATGACTTAAAACAATCCCTCAGAAGGAACTGTGCACTCAGTAGTTCATTTGCAGCTTAACTGAAAAATTCATTGTGTGGCAGTAAAAACAATTTACTGTTAATTACAAGGAGAAAAATTTGCTATAGCACACTCACAGATTGCCATGAATCATGAAGCACTCCTAGAGATTTATAACAAATATGTAAGTGGGATGAATTAGCAGGGTTTAATAACAGAGGCACAAATCATGCAGACTTCAAGGAGCTTTAATTGATATACTAGAATGTGACGGGCATGAATCACTCAGCCATTCAGTAGCACTGTAACATATGGTCAGCTCAATATTTTGTATCCTAAATTGGTTGGTATGTCATTGGCTGTTCCATATGGTAGGAGAAATGTATTTTCAGGTATTTTTCAAGACAAAAAGACAGGTTCCGTGTTACAAGTAGACATTAAACAGGACGATTTAATCGTTATGGTGATAGATAACATTGTGCAGGCATTACAAAAATATTGCCGTCAATAGAGCATAGTTAATTAGAGGGAAGCTGCGTCATGAAGGAGACACTGGGCCAGGTTTAATGCATTCAATCATGTTAGTGCTGCAGGACGTGGGAGTTCTGCAATACCACTTTGTTATCTTTTGTTCTTATAATAGAAATGGAAATTACTTTGCTTTAATCTGGCAGTGGAGGGGGAGGGAGGGGAGGAGGACTAAAAAAAGAATCAAATTCTATAAATATATAATATTCAAATGAATTAAAGCAATAAGTGTTGCAATGTAGTATATGTTTTATCTTAAAAATACATTAGTTAAATTCAGATGTAGGACTAACAAGTTACTGTCAACGTGTCCTAACAATTTTATATATAAGACTTTCAGCTCTCTGCCAGAATGTTATGTTGATGATTGCAATTTATTGCATCCTTACCTAGGTTTTATTACTGTTTGTATACACAACAGACATCACTATTATATAGATGCACCATTAGACGGAATTACCATCTGTTCCTAGAGAAATAGTGGCATCTGTCTTCCAGTCTTTTGAATTAAATTGTGTTATATTCTTCCAAACACCATAGAACTGAAATTAATGATTTACAGTGTTTATTTACCCCAAGTCATACAGTTGGTTTACCTAATGATTATTGTATACAAAAAGTATTTCATAATGTGGCATCCACAATTGTTTAGCCCACTGGGTTATTATGATAATTAAAATGAAAATAATTGCACATTCTAAACAAGTACTTTATTTTAATCATGTCAGTAGATATCTATAATACATTTAACTGGCTCTTATTTTTGTCCTTGTCGCACCTAGAACTTACTTCGTCTGTAAAACAGAAGGAGATTTAGATAGAAATTAATTATGCATAGAGATATTCACTTTTTTATTGGACATAACTTTAATATTGAATGATATTAATTCGGGTTTAGGTTCTATTCTTTTTTTGTAGTCTGTGTAAAGTTCACAGTATATAAAACAAACAGATAAACTGAAATTCAGGGTAAGAAGCCAAAGTACATTTTTCAATTAAAATAGTAATTTCTCAAAATGTTCTGTTCCTCTGTGTATCCACCATTAATAAATATCGCCATACACAGCACATTAACTGTAACATATATTTATACCAAAGAAGGTTAGATAATTACTTAAAATGAATACCTTTCCTGTTACATACATTTAGGAAGACCATAACATAAAGCTCATAAAAAAACAACAGAGGCTATATGAACTGTAAAAACGAATGCCTGGTTTGGAGAGTGCTTGGAGAGGGAGTGAGGGGGTGAAGTATAGCAGAGTAGGTGTAGATATTAAGTTGTTGTTTTTGAGCATTTGAGGCAAGATAGTTAGCATACTTGTACTGTAGTTGCATTTACTCTGCAGATTATCGTTATTGCATGTTTTTGTGACACTGAGGGGTAGCTGTACTAAGATGGGCAGCGCAAACTTACCGCAATTTGCATTTCCATTGTGATAATTTGCAAAGTATGCATTTTTCATATGTACTAAGAGAAAATATGATAATGAAGAAAGCCACACTATACTAATTTAAATATTTATTGCGTCATCTTAGCGAGATCTCTAGCATTGCGAGAGTACAACATTTTCTTTGAATAACTAGCAGGAATGTGGTTTGCTGCAGCAGAGGGTTCCTGAAGGAAAACGTCTATATACCACTCTTACCTGACATGGTGTTTTTCGAACAGAGACAAGTGTTTTGGATACTTGGCTACTACATTTGTGATTAGTAACTGTGAACCACAAACTACCTGCACATTAATAGAATATGTATGTTTCCTATTCCTATACAGATGCCCAGAATCAGCTGGAGGTGTTAGCTTTTAATAATATTTCGCCCCCTCTACCCACAATGGTACAAGGGCTACACACACAAGGGTTTGCAGTCCCACAAAATAAACAGTTCATACAACACACAAAAGTGTCCACAATTTACAATTCACCTATGCTCCAAGTGCAGAGTCGAGTGGTACTGATGTGCAGGGCAAAGTGATCCAGGGGTTTGTGCTGGCTCTGCGGCTTCAGCTCCCGGTCTTGTCCTCGGCTGCAAAATATAAACAAAACAAACAGCATTTCAGCTTCGTTAACGTCAGCGTAAGGGAACGTACTCACGTAGCTGCATTCCCTTTGTACTGCCAAACTCCTCCTTGTGATCAGTGCTGCACCACACTCTGCCAAACGCCGCACGCCCCACAGCTGATCACAATAGATTTGTTCCACAGTCTTACAGCTACGCCCTATACCCAAGATGACCAACTTCCGGTTCTGTCCTACCACCGAGTCGGCCCATCTCGGTGAAGGCGTACCACCAACCTTACTTAGCGCCCTTCCTGTTTGGGAGGTGGATTTGTAGCTCAGATTTCTTCTCTCCAAGTCACAAACCTTTTCCTGTATTGTAACCCAGTTTCACTCCATTAGTCTTTAGGTACAGGAAGTGATTAGTTACCAGGAAGAAACTATTTGTTTTAGATTTTTTAATACTGTATATACAGCGCTCTAGTTGAAAAACTTATAAACCTGAATTCATGTATTAAAAAAAGCAAGAAGAGGGGGCAGTCATAATGCTACTATTACTAATTCTAATACTCACTTTAAGGCAAAGGGAGTAGCAACAATCTGTTGAAATCAATTAATTGAAATCTACTAGTGAAAATTAAGTACTGTAGATGGCTTCTAGTTGGCTTTATTAATTATGATACATGTGCATTGAAATATTAATGGCTTTGACACTAATACCCAGCTTAGTGGCACTTTACTGTAGATTTGCCTATATCTCAGCTATATCGACACATATGGCAAAAACAGAATGTCCCTTTGCCATTTAAGAGTTTTATTAGTTTCCATTCTATTGATGGTTTCAGACTTTGAATAGACTAAATACACATAGTGTGTGTCAGCTCCAGGTAATTTACTTCCTCACATCAGATATGAGGGAACCATTTACATCATTACCAGCATCTGTAAATCTGTGAAATGACTATTCATGTACTGTTTTCTTCATTATAGCTCCAGCGAGAATAAGGGCTCCTAAGTTAGAGGGACTCAACATGACAGTTATTAAAATATCCTGGGACCCACCCAAAGAGGTGAATGGACCGCCACCGCTTTACCAGTTGGAGAGAATGGACACATCGTTAACCAGCTCCCTCAGTCCAGTTATGAGAGGAACCAGATTCCCAGGACATGGTTACTACAGGTTCCAAAACTCAACACTTCCTGTCAATACGTATTTTACAGGTACATTACACGGTTTATTACAATTTGTATTACTATTATTATTATTATTATTATTATTATTATTATTATTATTATTATTATTACATTATTTAGCAGACACTTTTATCCTAAGCGACTTACAGAAATTAAACAATATATAAAAATACAAAATACTTTTTTTTAAATGTTTCTTATAAGAAGGAAAAGAAAATAGAAAAAGAAAAATAAGGATACACAGAGAAATGGCAGATGAAAAGACATAGCAGACATATAAAAGCATTATAAAGACTAAATAATTATAAACATTTAAAATACACAACCAACCAACTAACTAATAAAATAACACAACACAGAAACACTCCAGAACAGCCCTAAAACAGCCAGTGTCCTTTCCTGATGTTCTTACACGATTGGCGCACACACTGCCGCTCACACCTGCAGGGAAGATGAATCCATAGCAATCCTTAATCGGAGGCAATTTGTTGTATTTTATCCTGTACGATTGGACTCGTGTGAGAATTGTATAATTAGGTTAATCAAGTCAGATGAGTCCAAAAAGGGTAAAAGATGGAGTCATTTGTAACTACTATATAGTTAATGAGCTTCAATTACCAAAAATGGCCACAGTTTGTCAGGAGAGTTTCTATTAGTACTGCATTTGCATGGGCACACAGAGCCACACTCTTGATGGATGGCTTGTCTTGGTTTGGTAAGAAATACTTTTTCCTCAGCAGCAGCAAGAACTGGCCAAGTGAATATATATTATATATCTAAATCCACATTATTTAAATAGGAAACCCTAAAATATTATGGGTGGAATATTGCTATCTAGTAATAGATTTTCTGAGTAATTCTCTTTAACGTGTTTTAGGTTGTTAGGTATTAATTAAAATGTCTCATGTTTTCTCATGAACTACAAATATAATACAAACATTACAGCTGGAATAAGGAAGCATTTACACTATGAAATATAGTGTATATAGAAACTAGTTTCTAAAGATATACAATGGTCCTATTTCGAATAGCTTACTAGTTTCTAAAGATATACAATGGTCCTATTTCGAATACCTTAACTTAAGACTGTTGTTGGTTTCACAATCTAGAAAAGTTTAAACATTTTATCAAAACAGACTTAAAAAATAATAATTGAAAGAAGAATAGCTCATGATTTTAATCACCGTGAACAGCCCTATACACACAATTGTAAATACTAACACCAAAATTGCTGACTTCTTACTGCTGCATATATATATTTAGAGCACCATTAGCTATCCTTTTTTTCTGAAAATAGTAGTTAGGCATTATGTGGTCATTTGATATTATTAACATTAACATCAAACATTTTTGCTGCATTTACTTGTATCCAGTGTGGTGTTAAAGTTGTTCCCACATCTTCCCGATCGCAAATGTAATAAACAAAATTGTGCTATGCATCCATGATTTCTATTTCCTAAAATTAAAAAATTTAATTAAATAAAAAAATGTTTTGTATCGGGAATAAAAACCTTTCAAGAGAGGTTGTCTCACCAGTTTAAGTTAATTTAGTGTTACAGTAATGCGTAAAATAATTAATTAAAATATTCTGTGTTAAAATATTTTGATTATTATGATGTTCTTTTGTTGAACTTTACTCCAGTGCCTCTAAATAAGTTCCTGTGTTGTGCATTGTTTTTAAGAGCAATTAATGCTATACATAGATTTTCATGTAAAAAAAAAAAAAATCATCACTTCATAAAATATGTATGTACTGTGAGAGGTACCCCTTATGAACCTTCTGGTATCAGAGACACATTCTGTGTAGTTTGGGACTATAAAGTTCTGGCTGCCCAAACTGAGTCCTTACACCATGAGAGAAGCATCTCATTATAATCCTTATAATCAGGGGTTCACATAATTGGTACATAGGTATACATGCACACCAATAAAAAACTAATGCAGACTTCTATTGTTTTTAACACGCAAATTCGTACTGTCAGTACATTTTTAACAGGAAAGCATTTTTCATGTAAGCAGCAAGGGTGCTTACACTTACAAGGTCAAGCATATTATCTGGCTGTGACCCCTACCTGCCTAACATCCCGATTCTCTATTGTCTCTGGGATCTGTCAGCGATCTCCAGGTAATTGAGCTTATTATCGCTGACCATAATTAAATACAAGCCCCCATATTTCACTAAAAAGTCCATTCCTGCTATCATTGACTGCTTCAAGGTTTTATAAAAAAAAACAATGGAGAGTGATAGGTGGAATCTCTCTAGTTCATAATCATAACATCAATCATGTTCTTTTAATGGAGACTTGAAACAACCAGTGATAACAGGGATTTCAATTTAGCTGTCCATTCAGAGAAGAAGGATGTAGTTACAGGGAGTGGCATTGTGGAAGCTCGCTTAAGTGCGGATGAGACAAGGTGTTGATGTTTGACAGCCATTACATTTAAACAATTTAAACAGTTTAAAAAAATACATTTACTTAAGCATTTTACTTAAAATAATATTTTTTTCCCTCAGTTATATCCTTCTATAAATACCGTTGTGCCGTCAAGCTAACATGTTCAACAAGTGAAGAAGTGTTTTGTTTTGTTTTTGCTTTTGAATCCCCAGGGCTGGAATTTGGTGGTAGGCTATTGAAATAAATAGAGAATGGTAATAACCAACAATCTAGACTCCTACTTAAACATTCAGAAACTATTGTTGTTGTCTCTGACACTGCCATTAAGCAGTGTTGCTTGTGAGCATGGGATCCCTTTCAAGTACGAAATGTATTCCATTGCACAATGGGTTATCCTATTACGCCAGATTCAACTGGTATGTTCAACTGAACATACCAAAGCTGTGTCTTCCGCCCGCGGCATCAGCACGCCTGTCTCCGCTCAGTGCCATTTTCTAGTCAGCCTTTTCAGCTTACACAGAGTGACCCAGTGTTCGAGAGAGTGAAAATTTGCTATCTTCGACCAGAAGCAGTTAGATAAGCCTGTCTTATTTTATTTCTGTTAGTTTTTTTCCGCTTGGTATAAACTGCTGAGGCAAAAAATTGTTTAAATAATGTATTTGTGTTTTTTACCGTGAGTCTGTTTTTGTGGCCTCCTGGCCAGCAGCAACAGTGCCTGCCCCTGCACCTGCAGTTCGGTGACACATTATTATAAATATTATTTATTCCATTTTTCTACCTTAACTCTGGCTGGAGTTTTATTAGTCTTGCTTTCTACAAGCATACTGTGAATTTAAACTACGTTTAAATATATATTGTCGTTGAAACTGCTGTATTTATGTTTCTCCCTTTTTTTATTCCAGGTGCTGTGCGCGCTCACTGCTTAAGCAGTCGCAGCAGTCTGGGCTCAGACTTGCTTGCAAGCCAGCGCTCCTGGACGGGCACTGTGTTAGCTCTCGGGCTGCACAGACTAACTTGCGGGGTGTAGCCCAACAGATAGAGAGCTTTGCTCTGCTGCCCATGCCACAATAGCGGGCAGCTTCGGCACCACTTTGTGAAGGTTTGTCAGTGGGAGAGAGCTGTAAGCAGGCGCTCTCCGGTTCATGCATTGCATCCCTGTGTTGCTGCCTTGTTCACACGCAATTTGCTTAGGCCCTGCCAGTACCAACCGTGCCTCCGTGAACCGTACCGCACCGGGCACTGTAGTACACAGTGCACCGCACCTTGCTGTGCCGTGGCCTGAGGAGTCCGAGCATCCTGGTGGCTTACCAGTCGACCCTTGTGCAGAGCTTGTCAGTGAATCGCAGGCCCCCCAGCGGATGCTAGAGGAGCTGAACCTGGTCACTGACCACCTGCTGCAGCTGTCCAGATACAATGGACAGTCTCTTTGCCAAGGCCTCGCAGCACTGATAGTTGCTCGACGGCAGCGTTGGCCGTCCCAGGCACGAGTGGACAAGGCCTACCTTTTGGATGCCCCGGTCACACCAGGCCATACGTTCGGTCCAGCGGTGGACAAACTTTTGCTGAGCTCCCAGAAGGCATGCGAATCCACCAAAGAGCTGGTTCACTTGCTGCCCAGAAAGGCTCCTCAAGCCAGGAAGCAAACAGCACCTTGGCGTCCTAGGGCTCAGCAGCCCCAGACTCAGCGGCTGACAGTGCCTGCAGGTCTGGGGGCTCCCCACCATAGCTGTGGCCAGACACAGAGGGGGCACCGCCGGCAATTCCGCCAACGGCAAAACCACCAGCGGCTCAACAGCAGCCCTAGGGGTTTACTGCCACAGGTCCAGTACATCTGGGTTCTCACCTCAATACAGCTCGGCTACTCACTCCAGTTCAAACAGGGTCCTCCTTGTATCCTACCCTCAAGACGCCCTGGTGGTGTTCCAAGAAGTGAAGACCCTGTTACAAAGAAGGGCTATTCAGGTAATAGACCCGTCCGACCTGGAGTCAGGGTTTTATTCCAGGTACTTCCTGGTGACAAAAAGGGACGGCGGCCTACAGCCCATTCTCAACCTCAGACAGCTCATTCTGCTTTTGAATTGCAGGAAGTTCAAGAAACTGACAACGAAACAGCTCTTGCGGTCTGTCAGACCAGGCGACTTGTTCACTATGGTGGACCTGAAAGACACCTACTTCCATGTCCCGATAAGACCCGGCCACAGGAAATATCTGCGGTTCTCCTTTCAAGGGACTGCTTACGAGTTCCTTATTCTGCTATTCGGCATTTCTCTAGCCCTTTTCGAAGTGCATCTAGACTATCCTGGCTCTTCTGAAGCTACAAGGCATCAGAGTGCTCAACTACCTGCACGACTGGCTCATATGTGCAGAGTCTCCAGCGCAGGCAGTAGCGCACACAGAACTGGTGACCGCTCACCTCAACAGGCTCGGCCTGATGGTGAACTTGTCAAAAAGCCAGCTGGTACCATCCCAGACTACCATCTACTTGGGAACCTGCTTGAACTCGAGCAGCATGATCACCACTCTGTCAGAGGACAGAATCCAGAGGCTCCACACTTACCGAAGGCTGTTTCAGCCCGCCGTGTCACGGGAGGTCGTCACCTTACAGAGGCTTCTAGGCCTGATGGCAGCAGCATCCCAGACCCTTCCATTGAGTCTTCTCTGCATGCGCCCTCTTCAAGCGTGGTTCAATCGCATGGTGAATCATCCCCTCTTGCAACCATATCTTTGCCTGTCGGGGTCCCTATACTGTATGGAGGCCCTCTCGTGGTGGAAACAGCCAGCTCACCTGTGTCTAGGTGTGGCATTGGGCCTGCGCTCGCCCCATCTCCATCGGGTAGCCCACAAAATCTTATTGTGGGCTCAAGAGCACCTGCTCTCCCTGAGAGCGATACATCTGCCAGGAGCAGAAAACTGTGCCGCAGACCTTCTATCAAGTGGAGTCCCATGCATCTCAGAGTGGAGGCTCCACCCCGTGGATACAAGTGGGGCGTGTTCCAAACTTGGTGTTTGGCATGTCAGGTTGATCCCACAACTTGTCCCATGCCAGTCATTCTGCAGTTTTTGCAGGACCTCTTTGATGAGGGTAAGTCCCAAGCCAACTTGCCCCCTCCAGAGAAGGTCACAAGTCATTCCACTAGGGGTCTTGCTACCTCATGGGTGTTATTTCAGGGTGCATCGGTCTCTGACATTTGCGATGCAGCGGTGTGGGCCACTCCTCACACCTACACAAGTTTTTACAGGCTTAATGTCCTGGAGTTCTGACAGCGGCATCTCAGCCGGATTCAGAAGCACATGCATGAGGTAATTATGCATTCTGTGGACGTTACCGTGTTTTAATTATGGCAAGTCATCGGTCTCACCAAATTGGCTCTTCTGCAAGTGATGTCCTTGCGACGGCTTGGGTATACTTACCGATTGTGTAATGGAATACATTTAGTACTTGAAAGGGAACGTTAGGTTATTATCATAACACTGGTTCCCTGAAAGAAATTATTTGGTCGCTGTGTACATTATATGCATTAGGCTGAAGAAAATGTATGGCACTGAGCGCTGTCCTGCACGCAATTTTGTCTCCTGTGGGGGCGGAGACAGGTGTATTGACGTCACGGGCATAAGACGCAGTTAGAGTGTTCATTTGCCATGATGCATATTCATGTGTAAGATGACCACTGAAACCTTTTGTCCTGAACCCAGCATCCTTGACAGGGGTGCAAATAATTTTGAAAAATGGTGCTAAACTGTTTTGAAAGTTTAGCACCAGAGCCTACTCTCTCCTGTATATGTGGATGATTGTGGGTGGGTCATTTGAGTAGTCCAGACCCAATGAGAAACTATCATCATCTATGGTTGCTAATGAATACAAAATAATAAGAAGAAGAAGAAGAAGAAGAAGAAGAAGAAGAAGAAATTAAACATCTCTACTGGCGACAAAATGTAATGTCGCTCGTGCTATATGAGGTACCCTGGCGCTAGAATCTAGCTCCAAATTTACACCCCTAATCCTTGACATCCCAATTGTTTGAACTGTCGGAGGAGGAGGTGGAGCTAGATAGCGACTTGGATAATGATCCCTAATTTTGGTGCATACCAAACCATTTCTGCTGGTGCATGCGTGAGAACCTAATGATAAAAGTTATGTGAACCCCTGATTATAATCTCTCATTATAATCATCTCTTATTATAAACCTCAAGAAATGCAGTAAACAATCTGAAAAGCTGACATTTTAAAAATGTATTTAATCAATGCTAACACAAAAATGACAGATTCTCCTGACTTTTTAATTAACCTTTAATCGGTCAAATAGTGTAATAGAATGCCCTTAACGCCAGTCATTTCATGAAATGCAATTAAACTTTTAGGCATTTCATGTAATAACTGAGTGAAACAGTAATTTCACAAAATGACTGAAAACTTTTAATCAGTCAAATAGTGTAATAGAATGTCTATAATGGCAGTCATTTCACAAAAGGCCTGAAATACAGGCAAGTAGTGTAATGGGATGCGCTTAAAATCAGTAATTTCGCGAAATGCCTGAAAGTTTCATTTCACAAATTGCCTGATTTCACAATATGCCTGTAACATATATATATATATATATATATATATATATATATATATATATATATATATATATATATATATATATATATACATATCAGTGTTTCATTAAGTACAGTAGATACCGCTTATTAGCAAACTCTCTGTTCCCAGCAAAAAAAGTTATTAACCAAACATTGTTATTAAGCAAAAAGCCACATTTTCAAGTGTATGTATATAGAAAAATGATGTATACTGTAGTTGTAGAAACAGCGCACTGGTTCATTACAGTGTTAAAAAATAAACACGAAAAACACCAAATATCAGAACAAACAACTGTTTACTAAGACTACATGGTTGTGTAAAACAAAAAAGTAAACAGAGTACTGTACTATACACATAGTATACAGTACAGTATTTTGTATATAAAATAAAATCAGCCAGTAGAAGATCTGCATTTTCTCTTTGGCAGTCCAATCATAAGTGAGCAGAGGCGGGACATAAACAGTTGAAGATCTTGAGTAGGTTTAACCAATGGGAGAGTCAAAGATCTGCCTCTTGTTATGCAGGTGTCCAATAGGGATCTGCTTTTTATGAACGTTTAAACGCTTTGCAATGCCAGTGGTTAAACGTTTTAAACCATATCTGCATACACACACACTCTCTTTATGTTACATTCTGATACTGACAGCCCTGGTTAGTATTTTTTAAGCAAATAAACCCTAAATAAGCAAATAACGTTTTAACATCGCAAAGACTTAAGTACAAAGTAAAAATAAAAAAAAATAAAGTACACATCAAACTATATATTGAAATGTTTATATTTATGGTTGTAATTGATGTTGCTAGTGGAGCTAGAACTTTATACCTTATACCTATTGAATAGTATGTTTTTAGAATAGTGTGATTCTTAAAGGTTAATTTAACAACAAAATAGGAACCTATTCCATTTTTTTTTGTTGTGTTTTTTTTTTTATAAGTAACTTTGCCCAAAATTATATGGTTTAAAAAAATAATAATAATTAAAAAAGAGATGAACATCACCCACTGTACAGCGCTAATGCAAAATGGCTACAGGAAAGCGAAAGCGAGTTTTTCAATTGTAAGTGCTTACAATTGAAAGAAGTTGATATTACTTTCATTTCTGGAAAAGGTAATTACCAGGGATAAAATAGCACAATATTCTGGAATTGTAAAGAGCACTGTGACTGATATTAAAAAGTCTGCCTCAATCAGAGATTTAAAAGTTTGCGGTCTTTGATAGTTGGGGTGGGATTTTTGAGATCTACTGCTCGAGTACTTGAGCATTACAATATCCGAGTACTCGAATCAAACGCCACTCTCCTCTACATACTAGTGTACATAAACCTCCCAAACATTGCCACAAGTCCTATTTTAAATGCCAAACTAACACACAATCAAGTAATATATTAAGTAATTATATAATGTTTGCCTTCTTGTGCATTTAATTGTATATGGTCAAGTATTACTAAATAACGTAAAGTATTCAAATTCATGTATCCACACAACTTTACATTAAATTGTAATAAGAGATGCCTGGCCTACCTGTTTGATGTGTGTCTCAGAGATCCTTTACTTTAGTGCAGTAGTTGCAACATACAAAAATTGTACTAAACATAAACGGCTGTTCGGTCCAGAAGCTTACAGAACAAGTGGGATAATCTTACATCTATTTCAAAACTGCAGCATTCACGATTCATGCGCACTGTCCTCATAGGGGATAACGTGATCACGCCCTGTACGGCCAAATCTATAGCAAATGTTGTTATGGATGTTTGTTTTTATTGTCATCAGTAGCTCCATCCACAATAATTCTGAATGTTTTCATTTCAAATTGTGAAGCATTGAACTTGTGTTTTTGTGGTATGACAATTTTGTTTGGCATAATTATTTACCTACCACGGTTTTCTCGTTCCTCAAAATACTTCCAAACGTGGCTTGCTTTATTTAGAGATGCCATTTTAAATATAGAAAAAAAACACTTGGCTTCCTTTGTTTAGAGATGCCATTTTAAATATAGAACAAACTCAGAAAAAATGCTCGTCATTAACGTTATTACACCACCGTGGAATTTATACCACACCACACCTACTACAGGCATAAACACACACAGTGCACAGTGCCAGATCGACCGATAATAAAACCTGCCCCAGTGTCAATCTTTCTGTTGCACCAATTAGAAAAGCTACTTGGAGGCAATGTGGCACTACAGCAGTCTGTACGCAACGGACTACTGATGATGAAATACAAAAATGAATGCATACAAAAGTATGCGTTTGGTGACATTTGTCACGTGACCGGTTATACGTCTAGCATATTATTTAACATTTTACCACTTCCTTAGAGTTTATACGTTTAAACGTCTAAAATTATCATCCCTAGTGTCCAGTCATGAGTGAGCAGAGGTGGGACACAATTGGGAGTTTCACCTATGGGAAAGTCAAAGATCTGCCCTGGTTTTACAGCTGTCCAATCATTAGTGAGCAGAGGCAGGACATAAATAGCTAGGGTAAGGGTGTAAGAATAGCTGAATTTTGTACAAAATTGCTTTTTACAAATAAATAAAAAAAACAATGTCATAAGACAACGGAGACATTGTAGTCGATTTGGTTACAAATCCATTTTCAGGAAGAACTTTCTCAGAAAAAATTGAGGTATACACTACAAATACCCGAACTGACACAGGAAGGGAAGGGATGTACTTGCCACGTAAAAAAGTATACTGCTGGGGCTGTATTTTGTTCAGTACAGAAAAGGCGATATGGAACAACACTGGATACAGCAATCTAGTATGTCTAACGAAGTCAGCACAAAAGCATGACTGTTCCCAAAGTCACTTGCAAGCCACACACGCAAAACTTTTGGACAAACCCGGATTGATGTTTAACCGGATGAGCAGAAGCGTAGGGATACAATACATCACAATGAGTAAGTAAGAACAAATTGTGACGTTCTTAAACAATTGATTGATTCAGTTGTTTACCTTGGCAAGCAAGAACTGGCATTTAGAGGACATAATGAAGGCACCAATTCCTCAAATAGAGGTAATTATGTGGAATTACTTTCTCTGACTACGACAGCATGTTAAGCAATCACTTGTCAATAGCCACAGTATTCTTGGGTACCTCCAGCAAGATTCAGAACAGCTTAATCTCTTCTGTGCCTCAGGTTCTGCTAGATGCAAAAGTACATGAAGGAATCCAAGTACGTAGCTATAATGGTAGATTAAAACCGATGTTGGAAGCGCAGCTCAGCTGTCTTGTGTTTTCAGGTATGTGACTGACAGTGGCCCGAAAGAACGGTGTTCAGTGAAAATGTGTTACATTTACTAAAATAAAATAATAAAAATGCTAAAAAAATGATTAAAAAGACAGAATTCCCATTGGACTTTTTATTTTTAGATTCTATTGATTTTTTTAGTATTACTATGCTGGACAGCCGCTATAATATAATTACCTTTATTAAAAATGTGCAGGGATTAATCTACTGATTAATCTACCGATTAATCAACTAATGCTCAAAAATTTTAATCGATTGACAGCCCCATAATTTACGAGACCGAAGGTCGAGTAATTTATAAACTTTTACAGAAACCCGAGATGGAATTGTTTTCCTGTAACTCACTGAAGAGGCCCATCTATTATTTTTTATAATACATGGATACCCTTGTGATGCTAATATTAAAGAAGATGAGGTTCAGCAGTACAGTTCGTTTTTTTTTTGTTGTTTTTTTTTAAATAGTGTTTTTCAGTGCTGTACAGACGTTCTATGTCGTTAACCGTTTAGTTTCTCTGAGATACGAATGTACCAGCTTTACATCTTTTTTTGTTGATCATTGATGAACATTTCTGTACTGTGGATGTTGTCAAGTGATTGAAAATGAGACATTTTGTGTTTGAATTGAAAGTGATGGTCTTGACGAGTCGAATGGGTCAAAGTTCAAGTATATTTTCCTGTAGAGGAATTATCACTTTTTTCCTGAATGGCTCAGGATGCAAATACAGCCTTCATCCATATATAATATGTTTGAAAGGAGGTATATTCAGTGTATAAAAAGGTATAAATGATTAATAAAAAAACAAAACATTTTGAACGTTTCAGACAAATGCCTTTCTTTGTGTGTGTGTGTATATATACACTACCGTTCAAAAGTTTGGGGACTCTTAGAAATTTCCTTGTTTTCCATGAAAACATACATGAAATGAGTTTGAATAGGAAATATAGCAAAATGAATAGGAAATATAGTCATTGACAAGGTTAGAAATAATGATTTTTAATTGAAATAATAATTGTGTCCTTCAAACTTTGCTTTCGTCAAAGAATCCTCCATTTGCAGCAATTACAGCCTTGCAGACCTTTGGCATTCTAGTTGTCAATTTGTTGAGGTAATCTGAAAAGATTTCACCCCATGCTTCCTGAAGCACCTCCCACAAGTTGAATTGGCTTGATGGGCACTTCTTACGTACCATACGGTCAAGCTGCTCCCACAACAGCTCAATAGGGTTGAGATCCGTGACTGTGCTGGCCACTCCATTATAGACAGAATACCAGCTGACTGCTTCTTCCCTAAATAGTTCTTGCATAGTTTGGAGCTGTGCTTTGGGTCATTGTCCTGTTTGTAGGAGGAAATTGGCTCCAATCAGCGCCGTCCACAGGGTATGGCATGGCGTTGCAAAATGGAGTGATAGCCTTCCTTCTTCAAGATCCCTTTTACCCTGTACAAATCTCCCACTTTACCACCACCAAAGCACCCCCAGACCATCACATTGCCTCCACCATGCTTGACAGATGGCGTCAAGCACTCCTCCAGCATCTTTTCATTTGGTCTGCGTCTCACGAATGTTCTTCTTTGTGATCCGAACACCTCAAACTTAGATTTGTCTGTCCATAACACTTTTTTCCAATCTTCCTCTGTCCAGTGTCTGTGTTCTTTTGCCCATCTTAATCTTTTCTTTTTATTGGCCAGTCTGAGATATGGCTTTTTCTTTGCAACTCTGCCTAGAAAGCCAGCATCCCGGAGTCGCCTCTTCACTGTTGACGTTGAGACTGGTGTTTTGCGGGTACTATTTAATGAAGCTGCCAGTTGAGGACCTGTGAAGCGTCTGTTTCTCAAACTAGACACTCTAATGTATTTGTCCTCTTGCTCAGTTGTGCACCGGGGCCTCCCACTCCTCTTTCTATTCTGGTTAGAGCCAGTTTGTGCTGTTCTGTGAAGGGAGTAGTACACAGCGTTGTACGAGATCTTCAGTTTCTTGGCGATTTCTCGCATGGAATAGTCTTCATTTCTCAGAACAAGAATAGACTGACGAGTTTCAGAAGAAAGTTCTTTATTTCTGGCCATTTTGAGCCTGTAATCGAACCCACAATTGCTGATGCTCCAGATACTCAACTAGTCTAAAGAAGGCCAGTTTTATTGCTTCTTTAATCAGCACAACAGTTTTCAGCTGTGCTAACATAATTGCAAAAGGATTTTCTAATGATCAATTAGCCTTTTAAAATGATAAACTTGGATTAGCAAACACAACGTGCCATTGGAACACAGGACTGATGGTTGCTGATAATGGGCCTCTGTACACCTATGTAGATATTCCATTACAAATCAGCCGTTTCCAGCTACAATAGTCATTTACAACATTAACAATGTCTACACTGTACTTCTGATCAATTTGATGTTATTTTAATGGACAAAAAATTTGCTTTTCTTTCGAAAACAAGGAAATTTCAAAGTGACCCCAAACTTTTGAACGGTAGTGTATATATACACACACACACACACGCCTAATCGAGATACTGAAAATTGGGATTTCTGCTTAAATGGGATACAACTTTGGGATTTGGTTCTTCCCAATGCTATGGATGTCGATTAACTGATTTGTCACTTTGTTTAATTGGGATACAGTATTTTCAAATGATGAACGGAGATTGCATTTCAGAGCAAGACAGGTTCGCGTAGCACAGTGCAGTGAGTATGTGATTACGCTGTGGCTTGTGTAAAGCACGTTGAACTCTTGAAGGAGCTGGAGTCTCCTGTGGTTTCTCAGGCTGCTGTTGCAAAGAAGGTTGGTGTGTCAACATCGCAGGTGCCTCACCTTGTGATCAATCAATCAATCTTTATTTTATATAGCGCCTTTTATAGTGGACCACCATCACAAAGCCTCTTGTCTCAAATGCCTCTTGGTGTATATATATATATATATATATACACACATACACATATACAGTGCCCTCCATAAGTATTGGGACAGTGAAGTCAAAATTGCTATTTTGCTGTACACTCAAGCAATATGAAAATAAGAGTAAAAGATTAATATGAGGCAAAAGTACAGAATGTCACTTTTTATTTCTGGTGGTTTCAAGACATACATGTTTTACCAACTAAGAATAACAGCACTTTTAGAGTTCCATCCCCCCATTTTATGTGAGCATAAGTATTGGGACAATTCAACTTAAATATAAGAAGTATAAAAGCTAGTATTTAGTCGCAAATCCCTTTCATGCAATAACAGCAGTGAGTCTGCGACCCATTGACATCACCAAACTCTTGGTATCGTCCTTTGAGATGCTTTGCCAAGCCTTTACTGCAGCCATTTTCAGCTGTAGTTTCTGACTTCAGTCTCCTCTTCAGTAAGTGAAATGCATGTTCAATCAGATTTAAAATCAGGAGATTGACTTGGCCAGTCTAAAACGTTCCACTTTTTTCCCCTGATGAACTCCTTGGTTGCGTTGGCAGTGTGTTTTGGGTCATTGTCCTGTTGCATTGTGAAGCGCCACCCAATGAGTCTGGTGGCATTTTCTTGTACATTGGTAGCCAAGATGCTTCTGTACACTTCTGAAGTCATTCTGCTGCTGCAATCATTCGTTACATCATCAATAAAATGAGTGAGCCCGTTCCAGAGGCAGCCATGCATGCCCATGCCATGACACCACCTCCACCATGCTTCACAGATGAGGTGGTATGCTTTGGATCATCTGCAGTTCCTTTTTTTCTCCACACTTTTGCCTTCCCATCACTTTGATAAAGGTTAATCTTCATCTCATCTGTCCATAAAACTCTGTTCCAAAACTCTACTGGCTCATCTCTGTACTTTTTAGCAAATTCTAATCTGGCCTTTCTGTTTTTGGTGCTGATCAGAGGTTTGCATCTTGCAGTGTAGCCTTTGTAATTCTGCTGCTGAAGTAGATTGTGACACTTTCTCCCCAGCATTCTGGAGTTTGTTGGTGATTTCACTGACACTTATTTTAGGGTTGTTTTTCACAGTTCTGGTCATTTTTCTGTCATCAACTGCTGCTGTTTTCCTTGGCTGACGTGGTCGTTGCACATTGCTGAAGACACCAGTGGTTTCTTTTTTTTTCAGGACACTCCGATTTGGCTATGCCCAACTTTTGTGCTCTGGTTCTTATTGAGTTCCTCTTTTCTTTTAGCATCCAAATCGCTTGCTTTTCTTTCATAGACAGCTCCCTAGTCTTCATGTTGGATTGCCTACTGACACCAAACGCAGACTCCAAAGGCAAAAGCAAAGGATAGAACTGAGACTACACATTCACAGCTCTTTTATGTGTGAACAATCAATGCAACAGGAAACACCTGATCAATTAGAAACACCTGTGAGCCAAATGTCCCAATACTTATGCTCTCATGAAATGGGGGGGGTGGGGGTGGAAGTGCTTTTATTCTTAGTTGGTAAAACATATATGTGTTGAAACAGCCAGAAATAAAAGGTGACATTCTGTACTTTTGCCTCATATTCATCTTTTAATCGTATTTTCTTATTGCTTGAGTGAACAGCAAAAATAGCAATTTTGACTTCACTGTCCCAATACTTATGGAGGGCATTGTGTGTGTATTTATATATATATTGTAACCCGGCCGGCACTCACGGTCGTTCGTTTGCCCCTATTAAGTAGACCCAGGACACAAGAAATGGAGTTTAAAGCGCGGTTGCGCTATTTTTTAATACACCAACAAAAATAGACAAAACGAAACAAAAACACCTAACTCCGTTTTGAGCATTAACTATACACCTTTTGCAGGTCCCTGACTAGCTCGCACGACGGCTAAGCCATTTACCTGTCATAAAAACAAAACACTCGTGTGACTGCTCGGAGACAGAGCACGTCATCTGCCTCCTTCGACTCAGCAGCCAGGAACAGACTGGCTGCTTCTATTATATACCCTTGCACCTGGTACTAATTGATAATAACTACCAGGTGCGGGTGATAATTAAACAAATAAAACAATTAATTTAACCAAAACGTGCATTCGCACATGTTTTTGGCAGGGAGGATATTAACCCCCTCCCTGCTGTGTTACACATCCTCCCCCTTAAGTGTGCAACACTGATCGGCCATTCCAAGGCCACCCCCTCCCCTAAAACACAACCACCCACCCTCGAGTCCACAAATGTCAATTTTCGCCCTCTTCCACGGGCGGGCTTGAGGGTGGGTCGGTCCCTCCGGCGCTTCCAAGAAGGGACCGTGAACCGGCGACACGGGACCCCACCGGGATGACAGGGGCGACCAAAGCGAAGGCCGGGGAACAGGAGGATGCAGCAGTGGGCAGAGGTCTTCACCTGAGGACTGGCGCAGCAATGTCCGATCACCCAGGGGAGCGAGCAGCGAACAGGGGAGCACCAGCGACGTCTGGCAGCAGCCCAGCGACATCTGGGTGATCGGGAGAGCGGAGCAGGGAACCAGGGGCAGAGCTGTGGCCAATGTTGCAGACTCCTGGGCTCCAGGTCTAGCGCAGGGAGGTCCAGGCAGACCGGCAGGGTGTCCAGGAGCAAGGGGCATGGGATCACCTGCAGCAGCGCCGGACCGGATCGCAGGGGTGGTGGTCGGGGTTGTGGTGGAGGTAGGCTCCTCACCTCCTCCCCCTTGTCTGTAGCCGGGGCCGGTACCTCTTGCTCCCTCGGCTGTCCTTCCTCTGGCTCCGGGAAGGACTCCTCCCGCTCAGGACACAGCACCACGTCCTCTGGTGCAGGAGACCAGGGGCTTCTTTCGCGGGACTGCAGACAGCAGTGCCTCCTTGCCTGCTCCCATTTTTGGAGCAGCAGCTCCAGCTCTGTTGGCTCCCGCTCCCTTGCTTCTAACGGGGCCAACCCCAGCTCTCTCCCCATCTCTCAGTCTGCTCTAACTGAGCAGCGGTGTTCCAGTTGATCCTTGCGATCAACTCTTCAATGCTTTCCATTTCTTTTTGGGTCGTAGGCGCCCACACGCTGCCACCACATGTAACCCGGCCGGCACTCACGGTCGTTCGTTTGCCCCTATTAAGTAGACCCAGGACACAAGAAATGGAGTTTAAAGCGCGGTTGCGCTATTTTTTAATACACCAACAAAAATAAACAAAACTAAACAAAAACACCTAGCTCCGTTTTGAGCATTAACTATACACCTTATGCAGGTCCCTGACTAGCTCGCAGGACGGCTAAGCCGTTTACCTGTCATAAAAACAAAACACTCGTGTGACTGCTCGGAGACAGAGCACGTCATCTGCCTCCTTCGATTCAGCAGCCAGGAACAGACTGGCTGCTTCTATTATATACCCTTGCACCTGGTACTAATTGATAATAACGACCAGGTGCGGGTGATAATTAAACAAATAAAACAATTAATTTAACCAAAACGTGCATTCGCACATGTTTTTGGCAGGGAGGATATTAACCCCCTCCCTGCTGTGTTACAATATATATATATATATACAGTATATATATATATATATATATATATATATATATATATATATATATACAGTACTGTGCAAAAGTTTTAGGCAGGTGTGAAAAAATGCTGTAAAGTAAGAATGCTTTCAAAAATAGACATGTTAATAGATTATATTTATCAATTAACTAAATGCAAAGTGAGTGAACAGAAGAAAAAATCTAAATCAAATCCATATTTGGTGTGACCACCTTTGCCTTCAAAACAGCATCAAGCATCAATTCTTCTAGGTACACTTGCACACAGTTTTTGAAGGAACTCGGCAGGTAGGTTGGCCCAAACATCTTGGAGAACTAACCACAGTTCTTCTGTGGATTTAGGCAGCCTCAGTTGCTTCTCTCTCTTCATGTAATCCCAGACAGACTCGATGATGTTGAGATCAGGGCTCTGTGGGGCCATACCATCACTTCCAGGACTCCTTGTTCTTCTTTACGCTGAAGATAGTTCTTAATGACTTTCGCTGTATGTTTGGGGTCGTTGTCATGCTGCAGAATAAATTTGGGGCCAATCAGATGCCTCCCTGATGGTATTGCATGATGGATAAGTATCTGCCTGTACTTCTCAGCATTGAGGAGACCATTAATTCTGACCAAATCCCCAACTCCATTTGCAGAAATGCAGCCCCAAACTTGCAAGGAACCTCCACCATGCTTCACTGTTGCCTGCAGACACTCATTAGGTATGCGCTCTCCAGCCCTTCGGCGAACAAACTGCCTTCTGCTACAGCCAAATATTTCAAATTTTGACTCATCAGTCCAGAGCACCTGCTGCCATTTTTCTGCACCCCAGTTCCTGTGTTTTCGTGCATAGTTGAGTCGCTTGGCCTTGTTTCCACGTCGGAGGTATGGCTTTTTGGCGTAAGTCTTCCATGAAGGCCACTTCTGACCAGACTTCTCCGGACAGTAGATGGGTGTACCAGGGTCCCACTGTTTTCTGCCAGTTCTGAGCTGATGGCACTGCTGGACATCTTCCGATTGCGAAGGGAAGTAAGCATGATGTGTCTTTCATCTGCTGCAGTAAGTTTCATGGCCGACCACTGCGTCTCACGGTCCTCAACGTTGCCCGTTTCTTTGTGCTTCTTCAAAGAGCTTGGACAGCACATCTGGAAACCCCTGTCTGCCTTGAAATTTCTGCCTGGGAGAGACCTTGCTGATGCAGTATAACTACCTTGTGTCTTGTTGCTGTGCTCAGTCTTGCCATGGTGTATGACTTTTGACAGTAAACTGTCTTCAGCAACCTCACCTTGTTAGCTGAGTTTGGCTGTTCCTCACCCAGTTTTATTCCTCCTACACAGCTGTTTCTGTTTCAGTTAATGATTGTGTTTCAACCTACATATTGAATTGATGATCATTAGCACCTGTTTGGTATAATTGTTTAATCATACACCTGACTATATGCCTACAAAATCCCTGACTTTGTGCAAGTGTACCTAGAAGAATTGATGCTGTTTTGAAGGCAAAGGGTGGTCACACCAAATATGGATTTGATTTAGATTTTTCTTCTGTTCACTCACTTTGCATTTAGTTAATTGATAAATATAATCTATTAACATGTCTATTTTTGAAAGCATTCTTACTTTACAGCATTTTTTCACACTGCCTAAAACTTTGCATATGTATGTATATATATATATACATGTACTGTGCAAAGTTTTAGGCAGGTGAAAAAATGCTGTAAAGTAAGAATGCTTTCAAAATAGACATGTTAATAGATTATATTTATCAATTAACTAAATGCAAAGTGAGTGAACAGAAGAAAATCTAAATCAAATCCATATTTGGTGTGACCACCCTTTGCCTTCAAAACAGCATCAATTCTTCTAGGTACACTTGCACAAAGTCAGGGATTTTGTAGGCATATAGTCAGGTGTATGATTAAACAATTATACCAAACAGGTGCTAATGATCATCAATTCAATATGTAGGTTGAAACACAATCATTAACTGAAACAGAAACAGCTGTGTAGGAGGAATAAAACTGGGTGAGGAACAGCCAAACTCAGCTAACAAGGTGAGGTTGTTGAAGACAGTTTACTGTCAAAAGTCATACACCATGGCAAGACTGAGCACAGCAACAAGACACAAGGTAGTTATACTGCATCAGCAAGGTCTCTCCCAGGCAGAAATTTCAAGGCAGACAGGGTTTCCAGATGTGCTGTCCAAGCTCTTTTGAAGAAGCACAAAGAAACGGGCAACGTTGAGGACCGAGACGCAGTGGTCGGCCAAGGAAACTTACTGCAGCAGATGAAAGACACATCATGCTTACTTCCCTTCGCAATCGGAAGATGTCCAGCAGTGCCATCAGCTCAGAACTGGCAGAAAACAGTGGGACCCTGGTACACCCATCTACTGTCCGAGAAGTCTGGTCAGAAGTGGCCTTCATGGAAGACTTGCGCCAAAAGCCATACCTCCGACGTGGAAACAAGGCCAGCTTACTCAACTATGCACGAAAACACAGGAACTGGGGTGCAGAAAAATGGCAGCAGGTGCTCTGGACTGATGAGTCAAAATTTGAAATATTTGGCTGTAGCAGAAGGCAGTTTGTTCGCCGAAGGGCTGAGAGCTGTACACAAATGAGTGTCTGCAGGCAACAGTGAAGCATGGTGGAGGTTCCTTGCAAGTTTGGGGCTGCATTTCTGCAAATGGAGTTGGGGATTTGGTCAGAATTAATGGTCTCCTCAATGCTGAGAAGTACAGGCAGATACTTATCCATCATGCAATACCATCAGGGAGGCATCTGATTGGCCCCAAATTTATTCTGCAGCATGACAACGACCCCAAACATACAGCCAAAGTCATTAAGAACTATCTTCAGCATAAAGAAGAACAAGGAGTCCTGAAGTGATGGTATGGCCCCCACAGAGCCCTGATCTCAACATCATCGAAGTCTGTCTGGGATTACATGAAGAGAGAGAAGCAACTGAGGCTGCCTAAATCCACAGAAGAACTGTGGTTAGTTCTCCAAGATGTTTGGGCCAACCTACCTGCCGAGTTCCTTCAAAAACTGTGTGCAAGTGTACCTAGAAGAATTGATGCTTGATGCTGTTTTGAAGGCAAAGGGTGGTCACACCAAATATGGATTTGATTTAGATTTTTCTTCTGTTCACTCACTTTGCATTTAGTTAATTGATAAATATAATCTATTAACATGTCTATTTTTGAAAGCATTCTTACTTTACAGCATTTTTTCACACCTGCCTAAAACTTTTGCACAGTACTGTATATATATATATATATGTATATAATACATGGATGAAGGCTATATTTACATCCTGAGCCATTCAAAAAAAAGGCATAATACTACAGTAGTGACGTCAAGATGGCATATTCGTCTTGAACAGGGGTCGGGAACCCCTGAACATGATGATAAAATTATTTTTAAACTATTAGCATACTTGATTAATGTATAATTATGAATGTGTAAAATTAAATAAAATATGTTCAAAATATTTAGGTAAGAGACTCGCAGCTTAATACGATTGACAGCGGCGTTTGGCCTGTAGCTAGCCTACCTTAGGTCGCATCATGTCCAGGTCAAGTTAAACAATACTGTGTGGTCCAGTGGTTAAAGACAAGGCCTTGTAACCAGGAGGTCCCCGGTTCAAATCCCACCTCAGCCACTGACTCATTGTGTGACCCTGAGCAAGTCACTTAGCCTCCTTGTGCGCCGTCTTTCAGGTGAGACGTAATTGTAAGTGACTCTGCAGCTGATGCATAGTTCACACACCCTAGTCTTTGTAAGTCGCCTTGGATAAAGGTGTCTGCTAAATAAACAAATAATAACTAGCTAGCTAAATTAAAAATCATCATCAACGAGAGCAAGATGGCGAAAAGAAAAAAAGACGACGATTACTGTTCATTCCAGCCCGAATGGACGGATCAATTTGCATTTGTGGAGAAGTCGGGGTCCGCAGTGTGTCTCATTTGTAATGAACGTATTGCGTCGCTCAAAAAGTCAAATTTTAAGAGACATTTTGAGACGCACCGTGCAGCGTTCGCCGCAAAATATTCCGATGGGGACTGCAGGAAAAAAGCTTGCGCTGAGCTTCAGCGGAGAATGCAAACTGGACAGCAGCAGCTGCTAGCATGGACTAACAAAGGCGGGAATCTGAATTCTGCAAGCTTTGCTGGCGCTCTGGAGATTGTGCGGAACGGGAAACCATTTACAGATGGGGAGTACATTAAGGGCTGCATGCTCAGTGTGGCTAAAGAACTGTTTAACAACCTCCCAAACAAGGATAAAATTATCCAAAAAATCGAAGACATGCCTTTGTCAGCAAGAACTGTTCATGATCGTGCACTCGTGATGGCTCGCCAGATAGAGGAGATGCAGATCAACGACATCAGTACAGGTAGTTACTTTTCTCTTTCCTTGGATGAGTCTACCGATGTGAGCAATGTAGCACAGCTAAGCATAGTCGGGCGGCATGTGACGGGTGATACAGTGCGTGAAGAGAGTCTCGCTGTTTTGCCAATGAAAGATACAACTAGAGGCGAGGATGTGTTGAAATCTCTGATGGACTTTGCTACAGAGAAAAATCTACCACTGGATAAACTTATATCCGTGTGTACTGATGGAGCACCCAGTATGTTAGGGAAACAAAGGATTCGTTGCCCTTCTGTGTGAGCAAGAGAACTTTCATTGCATTGTGCATCAAGAGGCACTGTGTGCTCAGTCGTGTGGAGAGGAACTTCACGAGGTGATGTCATTGGTCGTTCGCATTGTGAACTTCATTGTGGCCCGAGCTTTGAATGATCGCCAGTTTAAGGCCCTGTTGGATGAAGTGGGGAGTAATTATCCAGGGCTGCTACTGCGCAGCAATGTGCGTTGGTTATCCAGGGGAAAAGTGCTCGCCCACTTTGCTGCCTGTTTAAACGAAGTGAGGGATTTCTGGAAATGAAAGGAAATGTTCATCCCGAGCTCACTGACATTGAGTGTTCCTGAAGTTTCACTACCTGGTGCACATTACAAGTCATTTGAACCACCTCAATGTGAAAATACAAGGCATTGGAAACACAATCTTGTCCCTGCAACAGGCAGTGTTTGCATTTGAAACAAAGCTGGAGCTGTTTATCAGGGACATTGAAAGTGGCCGTCTCCTGCACTTCAAAACATTGCGAGCTTACAGAGAGGATTGCTTAGCGAGGGACCCCGCTCATCATTTCGACCTCAGGCAGCTCGCAGCCTTCACGTCTGATTTACTGATGACATTCAAATCACGTTTTGCGGACTTCCGCAGACATGCCGATTTGTTCAAACTCATAACTCATCCACATGTGTGCACAGTGGACGCACAAAACCTGAGTGTCATCCCTGGCATCTCCATTGGAGATTTTGAGCTGGAAGCTGCTGAACTGAAGGTGTCGGATATGTGGGTGTCAAAATTTTTCACTTTGAATTCCGAACTGGAAAGCCTCTCTCGTCAGCGGGCAGAACTGGCAAAGCAACATAAGTGGGCAGATATGAGAAAACTCCAACGCGAAGACAATCTCATCCTGAAAACCTGGAAAGAACTTCCAGCCACTTTCAGCACAATGCATCGTGTCAGTGTTGCCGTGCTGACAATGTTTGGCTCAACATACACATGCGGGCAGTCCTTCTCACATCTGAACAACATCAAAACCAACCTACGCTCAAAGTTAACGGATGAAAGCCTGAATGCCTGCATGAAGCTGAATCTCACCAGTTACGACCCCAACTACAAAGCACTCAGCAAAACGATGCAGCAACAGAAATCTCATTAATGTAAGTAGGGTGCAATGCACTTATTGTTAATCACTTGTTTATGATGCCCATTTCTCAACTTTTGTGGTGTCTTAGGAGTGCTAGAAACCAGCACTATGTCAGTGAACAAAATATAGCGCTTTTTATGTAGTAGTGTGTGTAGTAGCCTACAGTTAGCTTGGGTGTCACTGAGTGAAATAAAGCAGCGTTATTGTCACCTACTGGTGTTGTATATAACTACCAGAACTACTACCAGCACAAATCTTATAATACTGCTGTTGTTATTACATAAAAATTCGCAAATATTTCTAAAACACGAGTGTAAACTTTGCTGTGGTTCTTTTGAAAAATTTCTCTCAAATTTTTTGTTTGTTTGGCTCTTCTAGGTAAAAAGGTTCCCGACCCCTGGTCTAGAGGATTATACTTGACCTTCAAACCACATTTGACTCAATTATCAATTATCAAATTATCAAAAATAATTATATTTAAGATTCTTTAATATTGACTTAATTTACGTTATTATTATTCATTATTATTATTTAGTTGCAATTTGAACCGTAACACCTGTGTATTGTCTTTTTTATTACAGATACTAATATCCATGTATTATAAAAAATAATAGGTGGTCTCGTAGTTTATGATGTCACATAAACCCTAGATGGAATTATTTTCCTGTAACTCACTGAAGCCCATCTATTATTCTCTCTCTCTCTCTCTCTCTCTCTCTCTCTCTCTCTCTATATATATATATATATACAGTACTGTGCAAAAGTTTTAGGCAGGTGTGAAAAAATGCTGTAAAGTAAGAATGCTTTCAAAAATAGACATGTTAATAGATTATATTTATCAATTAACTAAATGCAAAGTGAGTGAACAGAAGAAAAATCTAAATCAAATCCATATTTGGTGTGACCACCCTTTGCCTTCAAAACAGTATCAGGCATCAACTCTTCTAGGTACACTTGCACACAGTTTTTGAAGGAACTCGGCAGGTAGGTTGGCCCAAACATCTTGGAGAACTAACCACAGTTCTTCTGTGGATTTAGGCAGCCTCAGTTGCTTCTCTCTCTTTATGTAATCCCAGACAGACTCGATGATGTTGAGATCAGGGCTCTGTGGGGCCATACCATCACTTCAGGACTCCTTGTTCTTCTTTACGCTGAAGATAGTTCTTAATGACTTTCGCTGTATGTTTGGGGTCGTTGTCATGCTGCAGAATAAATTTGGGCCAATCAGATGCCTCCCTGATGGTATTGCATGATGGATAAGTATCTGCCTGTACTTCTCAGCATTGAGGAGACCATTAATTCTGACCAAATCCCCAACTCCATTTGCAGAAATGCAGCCCCAAACTTGCAAGGAACCTACACCATGCTTCACTGTTGCCTGCAGACACTCATTCGTGTACACTCTCCAGCCCTTCGGCGAACAAACTGCCTTCTGCTACAGCCAAATATTTCAAATTTTGACTCATCAGTCCAGTGCACCTGCTGCCATTTTTCTGCACCCCAGTTCCTGTGTTTTCGTGCATAGTTGAGTCGCTTGGCCTTGTTTCCACGTCGGAGGTATGGCTTTTGGCCGCAAGTCTTCCATGAAGGCCACTTCTGATCAGACTTCTCCGGACAGTAGATGGGTGTACCAGGGTCCCACTGTTTTCTGCCAGTTCTGAGCTGATGGCACTACTGGACATCTTCCGATTGCGAAGAGAAGTAAGCATGATGTGTCTTTCATCTGCTGCAGTAAGTTTCCTTGGCCGACCACTGCGCTCACGGTCCTCAACGTTGCCTGTTTCTTTGTGCTTCTTCAAAAGAGCTTGGACAGCACATCTGGAAACCCCTGTCTGCCTTGAAATTTCTGCCTGGGAGAGACCTTGCTGATGCAGTATAACTACCTTGTGTCTTGTTGCTGTGCTCAGTCTTGCCATGGTGTAAGACTTTTGACAGTAAACTGTCTTCAGCAATCTCACCTTGTTAGCTGAGTTTGGCTGTTCCTCACCCAGTTTTATTCCTCCTACACAGCTGTTTCTGTTTCAGTTAATGATTGTGTTTCAACCTACATATTGAATTGATGATCATTAGCAACTGTTTGGTATAATTGTTTAATCATACACCTGACTATATGCCTACAAAATCCCTGACTTTGTGCAAGTGTACCTAGAAGAACTGATGCTGTTTTGAAGGCAAAGGGTGGTCACACCAAATATGGATTTGATTTAGATTTTTCTTCTGTTCACTCACTTTGCATTTAGTTAATTGATAAATATAATCTATTAACATGTCTATTTTTGAAAGCATTCTTACTTTACGGCATTTTTTCACACCTGCCTAAAACTTTTGCACAGTACTGTATATATATATGTATAATATATATAGATAGATAGATAGATACACACACACACACACGCACACACAGTATAGCCGTTGATGTATCTATTACTGTAGATTCATTGTACATAGTCAATTCTCACTGGCATTAGACAAGTAGAAACTGCAGGGTACTGGAGTTTTAAGCCTAATGATATTCATCCATTTGGAACAATTATAATTGTTTATGAAATTATTCATGCCAATAATCAGCATTTGAGACACAATGTAGTATTGAATGGCTCAGTTCCCATAATAAATTGTACAGCTACGTTAAATGATTTTTGCTTAATGTTTTTTGCAAATTTTTGTGATTACCAAGTTACATAAGAAAAAATGTTTAAAAAAGAAATGCATATAAATCTTAAGGGAATGAGAGAATCAATTAAAATATGTTATACATTTAGAGAGTGAAAGAGTGTCTTGTAGTGGAAAAAATGGCACACTACAATAATATATATATATATATATATATATATATATATATATATATATATATATATATATATATATATATATATAATAAAAAAATGACCTTTGTTTCAAGCAAATACTGCACACTTATTTTAATAAAAAAATCATGTGCATGTCAGAAAAAAATGTATATGGGCAATTCCCAAGATGTGTGATGTGTGCATATACGTGCTTTGCGTTTCTTTCTGCATAAAATTAGAAAATTGAGTTATATATGTGTGCATGTCTAAAGCCATTGTTTTAAATAGCCTCTATTAACATTTAGTAGTGCAATTTCCAGTTTTCCTTAAATAATGACAAAAGGATACATCTTTATAAATCAAGCCTTAACTTGAATTCAGCTCTCCGCTAATTGATCAATGGTAGCAGTCACTGCACGCACTTGTCCTTGGTCCTGGTGTGATTATAAATGGGCATGAACTGAGGAAGGTGGAGCAGAATCAAGTACAAGTAGAATAACACATCATATGTGTAAACTTTTGTGTTTCATGGAACTACTGTACATAGCGTATTTTAAAAAGTAGAGATCAAATAGCAGTCTGTTGCAATTCATTCTGGGGAGATAGGGCAGTATTCATGAAGCATTAACCAGTCAATGTGTAAGACCATAATGCATTTACTGTGGAACTAACACTATAAATATGGCTCTTGGTGATGCCTATTTATCTGTGCTGATTCCCCCAATCAACAATGTACATCTGAATTCAGAATGATGAGAGATGGGAATCGTATGGTAGACAATAAACCCTAAACTATATAAAATCATGGAATGAAAGTAGAAAGAAATATTCTTCCAAGACACGGTATAATGTTGCCACACCAAATGTTAAATGATACACATTTTATTCCTTAATTAATTTGATTGATTGTCAAACGGGTTCAGTCAGCCGACAAAGTAGAGGGAAACTTTGTACAGACATCATTAGTTTTTCCCCATTTAAAGATTAATCATGAAAAGCTCTGGCTCTTTAATTCTGTAATTTGTATATTTAATGGGCTGCTGCAGAATCTATGACAGTAATTAGCATAGCCTGGAAACTCATTAATACACAACAACATGATTAATGCAGCATTAATGCAAACATGACTGAAGTTATTCAGGTTATGTTATAAGAAGATTAAAGCCAAACTGGTCTGTTTGTTTTACTTATGGCACCAATAACGGTTACAAAAAAATAATAAAACATCAAATCAGTCAAATGACAGAAAAAGATCAATGTCTTAAAAATACATCCTTTTTTCTTTGTTGTCAAAAAATAAACTGCCAGTGATGTAGCAACACTTTATACAGTAGAGTCTGATTCAGGTTTGTAAGAAGTAAGTTACACTTTAGGATATAGTATCTTGTTCTGTATAACATAAGTTTCTTAACAGGCTATGTTTATTCTTGCTCTTGTCATTAATAATATGGGTGAGGTATTTTTGTTAAACTATTTCTCTAGGAAAAAGAAAAAACCTGGGGCGAAATATGTGGATTTTATGCAAATTGTTCCAGTGACTATTCATTATATTCATTTGGAGACTAAAACCAGCAATGCTGGAGAAAAAGTTTGTCACAGAGCACTGAAATTAGTTTAATAGGGTTGCCACAACTACCACTGTGGCCCGTAGTGAGGCCTTGTGCCTCCCTGATTAATGTAAAGTTGCATTAATTAGCATTTTCACTGTATAAATAGTAGCTCTTAGTGCACTAACAAGTTAGTTCTGTCTAGTGGAATTAAGCCTTGTATATTTGTAATGAACAAAAGGCAATACAACTTACTGCTGGAATCAAGAATGCCATGAGGTCTTTACAGTGATCATAGTCCTATCAGCTGTTTTAAACCTTCCAAAAAAGGATGCCTTAATTGGAGCAAATGGAAATCACATTTAACAGAAAGCATTTGAACAGTGGAAAACAACATACCCTATGGGCCACAGTAGAGGTTGCAACCAAATCTCTTTCACCATGTTTACTGTTTTAAGTCCACACGTGATTTTATAACCATCATCTTCTTTAATGATGTGATATTTACTGTCAGTTTATCTGTAATGGAAAGTTTGTGTTGATCACTTCATAGCTCACTATGTAAAATGTTTTTGGGATCACTAATATAATGTAACATAATACTAGCCTTTGACTAACACTGTGTCAGTTGTGTATGGTTTGTTTTGAAATACATATAATGTGTCTATGTGGCCTCCTTTCAGTCTTCCACTATCCATAGAGTATACCCTTAGGCAAAGCTATATCTAAATTCTTCTTTTTAAATGACATGTTACAGGAATTCCTTTAAAGCATTATTGACGGAGTGCTTCCATTCACTTTGCCATTTTGCACTATAAGTTTTCCTAATAATTTCCATAATGAATTTACTGGTCTGCTGTCTGCTGCACACCATACTTAGGGTTTTACTACCATTAGGAATTCATTGGTGAGTAGTGCAGAAATATTTAACAGTGCAATCTTATAATCAGTCAAACGGATATTCTTCAATAAGTACATTAGCTTAGCAGTTACCATCAGTTCTATTTTTCTTATATGCTTGTAAATTATATTCGTTTCAGGTGCGTATTTTAACATGTTTTTAGATTTGTGTCATTATAGGCTTTGAGTTGATTGTTTACCAGTATTCTTCTTGTTCAAGAGATTTGTTGTTACATCAAAGTTTGCCCCAAGTCCATTTTTCATGCTTTTTTTAATTAATTTTTTTAATTATGTTTTTAAATTTCTGTATAGCACATCATTACTACAGCATGATGTGTGTTTATAAGTGTTCTGGGGCTACCTCTAATCATGATCAGATTGGCTTTTTACAAGTTCTTTGTTGGACCCGTCATATAAAGGAGTACAAGAGAAACCACTGATCATGATTAGAGGTATTATTATTATAATTATTATTTATTTCTTAGCAGATGCCCTTATCCAGGGCGACTTACAATTGTTACAAGATATCACATTATTTTTACATACAATTACCCATTTATACAGTTGGGTTTTTACTGGAGCAATCTAGGTAAAGTACCTTGCTCAAGGGTACAGCAGCAGGATTGAACCCATGACCCTCTGGTCAAGAGTCCAGAGCCCTAACCACTACTCCACACTGCTACCCAGTATTAAGTAATTAACTCTAAAAAGAAAACAAAATATGCTACAACAGACATGAACAAAGTTACTACATTGTAAGTCATTACATTTGGTGAAACATTATAAAGGTGTAAGTGATGGTGACCTACTTTCACAGCATTGATCACTAATGTGGTGTTTCTTTACCTGACATGGGGTATGTACTGTACCATTTACTTGATATACCTAGTTGCTTTAAATATGTGCATATATATTAGGGATGTCACGGTATCAAATTTTGACGGTACGGTAACCGTCAAAAAATATACCACGGTTATCGTTGTACCGCAGTATAATGTGGAAAGGCTAACACACCCAGTAATTCTGGGCCTAGACTAAACAGAGTATAAACAATTATTTAAAAAGGTAGTCCCAACCGTACACGTAAATCTGGCAGACAAACAAGGGGAAACGATTGGTGAGATTTTCCCCTTACAAGCTAACTTGTTTTATTCCCTTTTTTGTCTTAGAAAAACAAAGAAAGAGAGACGGTTTGAAAAATGGGAAGGAGCATCAATGAGACGAGGTTGGGGTCTGGTGGGAGAGAGCTCGAATGGTATCAAACTCCACTCAAAGGGAGTTGGTACGCAGTGTGACCAAGAGGGTGAGGTTACTTGGCCATCCAGGGCAGATGTTACTCTGGCCCCTCTCAATATACCGGACATGTGGAACTGAAGCGCGGACCTAGTGTGGGGCCAGAGCAATGACCCCACACTGGTGTACGCTTGGGGACAGGTCCAGTCTATTGAAGGTAAGGATGTTGAAGGCGCTGGGGCGCTAGTATATCCACACTTCATTATCAAGAGGCAATTACTGTATAGAATGAACCCTGCCCCGGGCACAGGACAGCCTGTAACACAATTGATGGTTCCCCAGTCTTATCAGCCAAGAGGCTGGTAAGACTTATCAGGTCAAGAGGCAGGCTCATGACATCCCTTTTGCAGGACACCTGGGAGCTGATAAAACTAGGGAACGCATATTGGCCCGATTTTATTGGGTAGGACTTTAAGAAAGTGTCGAGATATGTAGCCACATGCCCAGACTGCCAGCGAGTAGTGCCGGGTCGAGTGTGCCCCACCCCTTTGGTCCCACTGCCAATCATTTTCTCTCCCTTTGAACACATTGCAATGGACATTGTAGGACCTTTGCTACCTTCTGATTCCAGGTATAAGCATATATTATTAGTGGTAGATTATGCAACAGGCTACCCAGAGACAGTTCCATTGAGGTCTACTAGTGCAGCTGCAATAGCCAAGGAATTACTGCAGATTATGTCTAGAGTAGGGATCCCCAAAGAGATATTGACTGATCATAGAACTAACTTGTCTCAAATGTTACAGCCATTATATAAAATATTAAAAATACGTCCCATCCGGACATCTGTTTATCATCCACAGACAGTTGGTTTGGTGGAATGTTTTAATCAGACCCTAAAGCAGATGCTGAGACGGTTTGTGAACCAAGAGCAAAAACATTGGGCTTCTTCCCTACCTCCTTTTCGCAGTGAGAGAGGTACCGCAGAGTTTGACAGGTTTCTCCCCCTTTGAGCTTTTGTACGGCCGACAGCCTTGTGGCATCCTCGATCTGTTGAGAGAGGGGTGGGAAGAGCACAAAGGCTTGTCCAAAAATGTAGTGCAGCATATGCTGCTACTCAGAGATCGTCTGGATTTGGTCGATCGTTTGGCCCAGGACAATCTAAAATCGGCTCAACATCGGCAACAGCAGCAGTACAACCAAAATGTAGCAGTCTGACCTTTCGACCAGGAGACAAGGTACACTATTGGACTTGTGATCATGTGTATGTATAAAGTATGTGTCTTTAGTGTTAATATTATTTCAGGACTGAGTGGTCAGTTACTATTATTAGTAGCACAAATAAAGAGCTGTTTTTCTAATCTAGTAGATCTAGTCTCTTTTTAATATCTCTCTAATCTAGTCTCTTTTAATATCATCAACAAACTGAATGTATTCTAAAGGTTCTCTCTCTGATTTTCTAAGTAATTGTTCTTCCCATTTCCCCATGTATGTACTGGCAAAATGCATTCCTAATTTAGATCCCATTGCTGTACCATCGTTTTGTTTGTATCAACAAATGTGAATAACTGTTTTCTAAAACTACATTGATCATGTTCAGCACCTCTGCTGTTGGTATTGATTTATCTAGTCTAATATCTAGTGATTTTTGACAAGCTTCTAAAGTTTCTTTATGAGGGACACTAGGGTACAAGGATTTTACATCCATGCAAAATAAAATTGTATTCACTGGAAGGTTGTGTTTTAGTTGTTCAAGTCTATTTAAAAATTGTGTTGTATCCTTAACATAGCTTGGTAATTTCTCAACGTGTGACCCAAGTTGTTTTTCTGCTATTTCAGCTATTATGTGTGTTGGATTATCAATCGTGCTGACTATCATTCACATAGGGTGATTTTCTTTGTGCATTTTAGGATTTCCTCTTGCTAGGCCTGTTCTAGCATTATGTGGATGCATGTATTTTTTTAATTCTTTTGATATAATGCCTTTATGGTATAGTCTCTCTGTAATTTTCCTAACCTCTTTTACAGATTTATTGATCTTATTGCATTTAACTTCTTCATATGTATCCATATTATTTAATTCACATTCTACAGATTTCATATAGTCATCTGTGTCAAACCTGCTCATGCGACCACCTTTATTTAGTGACCACCTGGTCTAAGTGACCACTTTAAATTTCTCCCAATGATATTTGTGCTTTAACTGTATTAAGCCACCACCTGTCTAACACGACCAGCGACCACAATTCTCTTACCCAGTAACGGACTCAAACCTGTGTTAAGCACCCTTACACAGGGCTATTGTTATAAGAAAAATATGATTTTAAATGTTACGTCCTAAATTCAAAGGAATACGGTAACCATTTTAGCAGTCTTTTATCCGTAATCAATAAAACAACAGCGCTCTCTTGTAAAGGAAGAGAGAAAAGACAGTAAGTGCCAGAAAAACTGCTGAAAAATTTGGCACTAGAAATACACAGATACAGTATTTTAAAACAGAAAGAACTAGGGAAGTAAAGAGGCCACTATTAGCCTGTCCCTTGAGTGGTCGCTTAATACAGGTTTGACTATATATATATATACTATATATATATATATATATATATATATATATATATATATATATATACAGTACTGTGCAAAAGTTTTAGGCAGGTGTGAAAAATGCTATAAAGTATGAATGCTTTAGGAGGAATAAAACTGGGTGAGGAACAGCCAAACTCAGCTAACAAGGTGAGGTTGCTGAAGACAGTTTACTGTCAAAAGTCATACACCATGGCAAGACTGAGCACAGCAACAAGACACAAGGTAGTTATACTGCATCAGCAAGGTCTCTCCCAGGCAGAAATTTCAAGGCAGACAGGGGTTTCCAGATGTGCTGTCCAAGCTCTTTTGAAGAAGCACAAAGAAACGGGCAACGTTGAGGACCGTAGACGCAGTGGTCGGCCAAGGAAACTTACTGCAGCAGATGAAAGACACATCATGCTTACTTCCCTTCGCAATCGGAAGATGTCCAGCAGTGCCATCAGCTCAGAACTGGCAGAAAACAGTGGGACCCTGGTACACCCATCTACTGTCCGGAGAAGTCTGGTCAGAAGTGGCCTTCATGGAAGACATCTGATTGGCCCCAAATTTATTCTGCAGCATGACAATGACCCCAAACATACAGCGAAAGTCATTAAGAACTATCTTCGCATAAAGAAGAACAAGGAGTCCTGGAAGTGATGGTATGGCCCCCATAGAGCCCTGATCTCAACATCATCGAGTCTGTCTGGGATTACATGAAGAGAGAGAAGCAACTGAGGCTGCCTAAATCCACAGAAGAACTGTGGTTAGTTCTCCAAGATGTTTGGGCCAACCTACCTGCCGAGTTCCTTCAAAAACTGTGTGCAAGTGTACCTAGAAGAATTGATGCTTGATGCTGTTTTGAAGGCAAAGGGTGGTCACACCAAATATGGATTTGATTTAGATTTTTCTTCTGTTCACTCACTTTGCATTTAGTTAATTGATCAATATAATCTATTAACATGTCTATTTTTGAAAGCATTCTTAATTTACAGCATTTTTTCACACCTGCCTAAAACTTTTGCACAGTACTGTATATATATACATATAGTACATTTGGAGGTTAATACTCACTTCCGTCTCTTTTCGTAATACATAAATGACAATAACAAGGTAGCAATCTTTTAAAAGATGCCACCTACTGGATCTATAAAGAAAAGCCAAGGCGGATAGCTCATAGAAATGTAACTCTTTATTAGGCAACAGTACCCAGCCTTAACATCTGACCAGAGCCTCTGGGGATGTCCCTGCCCTTTGAAAGCAACTCATGGAATGAGAGTAGGCTTCCACAACAGCGGGCTGATTTATGTGCTCTCCGATCTCAGTTAGATAAGATTTTTCCGGAGCCAAGTCAAATTTGGCTTTCTTCTTATTAACTTTATACAAGTTTTTTAGGCATAAGTGTCGGCTGGGTGTTGAAACTGGACAACATGTTGCGTTTGTGAGACAAAAGGTTTTTGCTCGAGCTAATCTTGATTACAGATAAAGTCGTACTGCATTTTTTTTTTTTTTTACATGGGCCACAGTGTAAATCTGTGTACTATCCATGTAATAAATATACACTACTGTGCAAAAGTCTTAGACATGTTGCATTTTTCTACTCTGATGCACTATGAGCATCAACAATTTACACAAAGCCTCCACTAGTGTTTTCTACTATTATAACAACCTTGACTTGCATAAAAAAAGGAAAAAAAAATGAGTGAAATTGCTTGCATCACTTGAAAGAAGACAAGCGTTGAATTGACAACAGAACTGGCAGAAAGCACAGGTGTTGTTGCCCATCAAATCAACAGTACGAAGGTCACTCTTGAAATCAGGATTTAAAGGGTGTGTTGCAGTAAGAATACCTCTGTTAAGAAAGTGGAACAATACTAAAAGGCTAAAATATGCACAAGAACACAGAAATTGGACTATGGAACGATGGTCAAAGGTGCTTTGGACTGTTGATAAATGGACAACGACACCTGTGCCTTCTGCCAGTTCTCCTGTCAATTCAATGCTGGTCTTCTTTCTATTCCTTAAGGATATTATCTTCAAGTATTGCTCATCCTTGTTAGACAGCTTTTTGGGTCTTCCAGTCCTAGGTTTATCAATTACAGATGATGTTTCTCTGTACTTATTGATTATGCTTCGGATACCATACCTTGCAAGTCAAGGTTGTTATAATAATAGAAAACACTTGTGGAGGCTTTGAGTAAATTCTTGATGCTCATAATGCATCACAGTAGAAAAATGCAACATGTTAAAAACTTTTGCACAGCATTGTATAGGAAATGCCATTTCAATTAAAATTAATGCACCCGTAATCTAATTGATATTCATGATGTGTCTAATTAACGTTATACTCTATATGATTGTTGTCTCCACTACAGGTATTAAACTGAGCTTCAGAACCAGGGAGCATGAAGGGTTGATTCTATTTGCTGTATCAGCTGGGTCTCAGGAGGAGTATATAGCCTTGCAGATACACAATGGACGTCCCTACTTTCTTTTTGACCCGCAGGTATGGTAGATTCTACCATTTAGAAATAACACATATCTGGCCCTGGGCCCACAAATATGGTCATGCAACTCAAGGGCTTTCACTCAGGGGTTTTCTCTGCCTACAGAAAATGGGATATACCTACTTAGAGTGTACATTTTTACTTTTAATAAGTGTCCAATAAAATGGCTCTCTCTAATTAAAACTGGAGTTATGCACTAAAATCCAATAGAATCTAAATACGGTTAAGGTTGTTTAATTAGTGGAAAGTTTTCCTTATTTTTTTAAGTTAATTTGTTATAGTAAATGTAAAAACTAAATTCATATATAGAACTGATTAACATATGGATAAGCTATGGGCAGCAGTGTGGAGTAGTGGTTAGGGCTCTGGACTCTTGATCAGAGGGTCATGGGTTCAATCCCAGGTGGGGGACACTGCTGATGTACCCTTGAACAAGGTAATTTACCGAGATTGCTCCAGTAAAAACCCAACTGTATAAATGGGTAATTGTATGTAAAAATAATGTGATATCTTGTAACAATTGGATAAGGGCGTCTGCTAAGAAATAAATGAATAATAATGGCAAGGTGGTGAAGATTACGATATTAAAGGTAGTTATCCTTAGTAGGATAATATTATTCTTATCAGTACAGTTCATATATGCAGGTCTAACAATAATATAACTTATACTGTATAAAAGTTTACTGAAATACAACAAAACATAGTAAAAGCATATGCTGGCAAGCTTGATTAAGCACAAACAAGCAAGGTCCATTGTAACATAGCAAATGCACATTACAAGCAAAATGACCATATTAAACTAGTATATGAGGGATATCAGATTCTTCAGTAAACATTTAACCTGTAAACTGTATGTTTACATATTGATATATTATTAGCATCTAATTCAGAATCTGCATATGAGTAAATACATGAAATGCAAATGCAATACTTATGTTTTAGAATGAGTCCCAATTTCAGGGGCTGGTTTTTCAAAACTTGTAATCTGGATAAACGTGATCCAGATTTTGTGATTGAGATTACTTTTATCCACAAAAAGGGAGACAAAACCAAACCAGGTAACTACAGACCACTAAGCCTGACTTCTATTATATGTAAACTTATGGAAACTATAATAAGATACAAAATGGAAAATTACCTATATGGTAACAGTATCCTGGGAGACAGTCAGCATGGTTTTAGGAAAGGGAGATCGTGTCTAACTAACCTGCTTGATTTTTTTGAGGATGCAACATCGACAATGGATAATTGCAAAGCATACAACATAGTTTATTTAGATTTCCAGAAAGCTTTTGACAAAGTCCAGCATAAGAGATTAATTCTCAAACTGAACGCAGTAGGGATTCAAGGAAATACATGCACATGGATTAGGGAGTGGTTAACATGTAGAAAACAGAAAGTACTGATTAGAGGAGAAACCTCAAAATGGAGCGAGGTAATCGGTGGTGTACCACAGGGATCAGTATTAGGTCCTCTGCTTTTCCTCATATATATTAATGATTTAGATTCTGGTATGGTAAGCAAACTAAATTTGCAGACGACACAAAAGTAGGAGTGGCAAACACTGTTACAGCAGCATTCAGAACTGGGCAGACACAGGGCAAATTACATTTAACAGAGAAAAGTGTAAGGTACTGCACACAGGCAATAAAAATGTGCATTATAAATATCATATGGGAGATACTGAAATTGAAGAAGGAATCTATGAAAAAGACCTAGGAGTTTATGTTGACTCCCAGGTTTAAATGGCATGTTGTATGCAGACAGGCTAAAAGAATTTAATCTATTCAGTCTTGAACAAAGAAGACTACGCGGTGATCTGATTCAAGTATTCAAAATTCTAAAAGGTATAGACAATGTCGACCCAGGGGACTTTTTCGACCTGAAAAAAGAAACAAGGACCGGGTGTCACAAATGGAGATTAGATAAAGGGGCATTCAGAACAGAATGTAGGAGGCACTTTTTTACACAGAGAATTGTGAGGGTCTGGAACCAAGTCCCCAGTAATGTTGTTGAAGCTGACACCCTGGGATCCTTCAAGAAGCTGCTTGATGAGATTCTGGGATCAATAAGCTATAACAACCAAACGAGCAAGATGGGCCGAATGGCCTCCTCTCGTTTGTAAACTTTCTTATGTTCTTATGTTCTTATCTGGATTGTTTTGATCAGTTTTTTTCAGAAAATGTCATGGCTGGATTACATTTATCCAGGTTACAAATACTGGATTCTGCCGAGTCAACGCCCCGGTTTGAATGATCGCAGCACGCCTACTTTTAGCAGAAAGTCAAATTTTCACCATTCATTTCCGTTTTTTAATAGTCATGTGCAATAATACTTGAGGGGAAATATCGCGGCTCACGTGTATAGAAAACAACTGCCTAGAAGTAGTTGCTCTGTGCATTAATGATTCAGGGTTAGGGTTATCTTCGGTTCAGATAGTGCAGGTGTGGAGTTCGGCGGTTGATACAGACTAAGCTTACGCGACACAATATTTTAGATTTATTTTAAACACTGCAAGGCACCAATTTTTTGTATTTAACATTTTAACGCTGTAGTGCTTCTTTCAATGTTAGTTTATAATTTTACGCTGTGTTTTTACACTGGACACTGCAATTTCACATGTTTATATATTTTTAAAATGTAGCGACTTTTATTTTAGCACTTTTCACCTACAAATGTGTTTTTTCATGATGTGGTTTTGCACTAGACACTGCAGCTTTAATGTTTAATGTTTGTTTTGTGAAAAGATTTTAAATAACAAAATAGTGGACATACTGCAGCAGCTTTGAATTGTATTTCACCAGTCATTAAATAAGTTAACTGCACTTCTTAATTCTTTATCGTGACTGTGTGCTGTGCTCTAACTTTGAATTTTAAGCATGCCTAATTGTAAACAGAATCTATCTACCTAATGTTAAAAATATTCCTTCTGCAATAATGCCTGTAATTTCCCCCCTGCTTGAGTCAACACCCCTCAACCCCAACCCCAACCCCCATTACCCCCTAACCCCTCCAACCCCAACCCCCTACACTTTTGCCTTAACAACCCCTGAGCGTTGACATGGCAGACAATTACAAAATCACAAAATGTAGGATTACAAAATCCAGATCATTTTTATCCAGGTTACAGGTTTTTAAAAAACAGTGAGAAGGTTTTCCCTGATAAGACTAGATGACTTAACAAAAATCCCAGCATCATGGCCCTTTTTAAATATTACATCACCTTTGCCACTACCCAAAAAAGCTTTTAACCACAGTACCATCTGTTTAATAATTTTAGGCCATTTTAATTATTCTAAAAGCTGAGCTACACAGTGTATAAAATGAGGGCCAGAGACCTTTTTTTATATTTCTCCCAGAACTTGAATATTCTAGTTACCTTTAATTGAATAAAAGACATCGACTTAGAATACATATAGTATTTTTTTTTTTATCAAGTCATGTCTATTTTGTTGTGAAAGATTTGGATGAAAATATTCAAAGGCTTATCAGATGGCAGGATAAAGAACACTTGTCCAAAGTGGTCTCTGGTACATAAGGCTATCATCTGTAATATACTAAGCTGACTGGTGTGCATGTGTTACTTATCATGCTGTCGCAGTCAGCTGCCATGGACATAGTATAAGCAGCAGTACGGAGAGTGTTTGCAATGCAGCATCATTTGTGACAATTTTAATAATAACGAAATCCTTTCATGAGACAGCATTTAATAAAATTCTCATTAAATTCATCATTAGAAAGGGTGTGCAGGAAAGCAGACCAGTTTCCTGTGTCATGCCCAATTAGCATCCTGTGGTAGTAATCCCATTAGTATTGTTGAATTCGCTAATGGGAAAACTAATGGGCATGCTACCAGGGGACATTAATTGGGCATGACACCACTTTTAGTTTTAATTATTGAACTAGTCTAATGTAATGTGTGTTTGTAAAATATTAAAACAGTGAAACTTGACAGTACACTATTGGAAACGAATGAGTTGGTGGTCTCATGGACACTAGTGTGTACAGATTTATTGCATCACCATTGGAAGGGTATTGCAGAGTTGATGTAGATCTATATCTTGTTATGACCATAGGTGTCAAATAATGGATTTTTTTTCCCTGTTGTATTTCATCTTAAAGAATCAATTGTTTTGCCATAATACATATGTTCTCCATTAGAGACACTCAGGTGCATATAAGTGCAAACAACATTTTGTAAAATGTTCTATGATTAACATTTACCGTATTACTTCGAATTAACGCCGCCCTCGAATTAACGCCTCACTCAGATATCAGCTTTTTAATAGACGCCACCCTCGAATAAACGCCGCTCTTAAAAAAGAACCGTAAGGTATTTTTTTTACCCCTGCTCAAAAAATAAAGAAAAAAACGCGCAACTCTGCCTATGTACATGACACCGCCGAAGAGACTGCAACCTCAATCCAGCATGTAATATAAACTAATGTACACCCACCTTAGTAAGCAAATGTTATTTTATAGTCCAGTCCCGACATACAACACAAGATGAACTACTTACAGCACAGCAGTCCTTCACGTCCCTTTTTTCCCAGCATAGTTCAGTACCAACACAGCAGGGGATAAAACAAGGGCTGTCTGTTTACCTCGTCGTCAGCTTGGATGGTGAAAACTTAACTGAGAGGAACTTAGAGCTTTGCCAGTCACTCTAAGCGCTATCCGAAAGCTGGCTGAAGATATCTTATTGTAGGGGGTTTAGTTGTTTTGTTTTTTATTCAATTGGAATTTTACTCAGTCCTGTACAATTATATATATATATACTGTATATATATATATATATATATATATATATATATATATATATATATATATATATATATATATATATATATAACTTACTTACTATCTATGAGAAGATTTAGTTTCAGTTTCTCTTACAGAGAAATTACAAACAAGCAGGTAAATTACAGTGAGAAAACAAAAATAACCGAGTAGGATATATTTTAGTTTTAACAGAAATCAAACTGATATTCATAGGTAATATTTTTCATTAAGAAAAACAACTGCATCTCTCGCCACTTCTTGTCCCGCCCCATAGCAACCAATACACACTCTTGATTCGCTGGTACAGTACTCCCCTGACCTCCCAACTCCCACCTAATAGGCTCTCGTTAACTGTCAGTAAATGTACTGTATTCAAGCCCCCAAAACACTAACGAGTATAGTGCTGCAGATCGGAGCCTCTCATGGCGCCGTTTCTAAAATGCCTTAAATCATTTAATAAAATATTGCAGAGTTTGTAAGGCATAGTATTATTAATAAAGGCCGCCCTTGTATAATTGCCGCCATCGTTTAAGAGCCGCAGTCATTTTGATCAATTTAAAATAAACGCCATGCAGCCAAATTGAAGTAATACGGTATATACTGTAGGTATTATTTCTAGGTTTTACATGATACATATACTTTGTTTTATCACAGTTCTTTAGAAAGATCTGTATCGATAAAAAATGCCCATTTTACAAACCATTGGTATATTCTGAACTGTATATTGGATTGGTCAGATTGTATTGCACATTTACATAATCTAGAATTTTAAATGCTCTTATTTGTTTAAAATACAGTCAACCTCAGTTAACTTGACATCCCACAGGGATGCCATTTAGTGTTGACTTATCCAAGGTGTCGAGTTAACCACGGGTGCACATGAGCCATGCCATTACATGCATACAAGTAACAGAATTCACACGTTTACAGTATTACAGTATTTACAAGTTTATTTTTAGTTAAATGTCCTTATGAAAACGGTTGAAAGAACTGCAGTGAATGAATCAATTACAGTCTACAGTACTGTACAAACTCAGTACTGTCTAATTTGATGGCTTAAATAGCAAAAGTTAACAAATGTACATTATATAGAATTAAGTCGGTGAACAAAAACAATAATAAACAATTTACAGTTTCACACAGAAATCAAGCATTGTCGATTGTTTTGCATGCAAAAAAACATGTGCTTTGAAAGCTCTGCTAACAAGCTTGTTATCCCAAATAACCTGAGAACGAGAACTCATTTTTCACTTCACTCATTGTGAACTAATACTGTAACCAGCTGAGAATGAATGAATGAACGATCTGTTCCAAGTCAGTCAGTCACGTGAAACAACAGTGTGAGTTATCCACTAGTCTTTTTAATAGTTTTTATCCCTTCGGTACCAGTAATAAGTGTCGAGTTACGAATAAAGTGTGGTGTTGAATTAAAAAATTAAAAGAGGCAGGATGCATATGTTTTATATAAAGAAAATCCGTGACCAAGTCTGTCTGTCGAATTAAGCAAAGGTGTCGAGTTATCCACCAGTCGATTTAACCGAGGTTGAATAGTGTCTTCACTATTATTCTACATGCTTACTAACTATTCCAGCAAAAATGAGGGGGCAAAAATCCACACCCCAAGTGGTTGAATTTTTGTATTTTATTTTATGTTGAAATAGTTGGTAAGCATGTTTAGTAATGCAAAAGTAACCATTTACTTTTACAACACAAAGTATCCATTTAATCCTGAAATATATATACAACTGTATAAAAACAAATACATACATAAATAAATAAAATAAAACATACTACAGTAGCCATTACCGGTACATTAGCATATTCTGTTTGACTGTTTTTACTAAGTTGCATTTTAGGTTGAATGAATTAATAATGTACTGTATTTACACAATTATTAAAATAACCTCATTCATTTTAAAAAGGCATCTGCTGTGGCAGTGAGCCCCCTTAACGATGGAGGAAAATTGTATAATGACAATCAGTGGCACCATGTGATTGCAAAGAGAAACCAGGCCGTGGGAACAATCATTGTGGATAATCAATACAGAGGTAATGGTTAAGTAGCACCTTCACACTCTGAACACATAATTCCACAGGCTTGCTTGTGACTGTTTCTTTTCTGTCAATTTCTTTAAACCCTGGTTCACAAATTCCAAGCAAAGGAATTATCAAGGTTAATCTTTTGCCATGCATTGTGTGATTAGAATAATGAAGAGATCGTGCTTCTTTTTTGTTAAACTTGCATTCAATTAAGAGAGATTTATTTACAGTATGTAGAAGCAGCAGATCTGTCAATTATACATACAGTACAATGATAGTGGTCACAGTCATGCACGGTGCTGGCAGGCACCACAAGAGCTTCTCCTCGTTGCTTTGCAAACATACCTCAATCCTGACCTGGACACCTAGCAATTTAGTACTGGTTTTCTCAAGTAAGTGATAATTGTGCTGAATTTTTGGTGGTTTTATGATGTGAACTCAATGGTTTACATTTTGAACACCCAACTAAAACTAAGAAACAAACAACAAGAAACAATGACTGTGTATTAAAGTTTATCTAACCTATTGATACTTTTATATTCTTTTGTTTCCATAATAGGTACTGTGTCCGCAACAAGCGGTAGCACCATTATTGGAGAAAATACAGGTGTTTTTCTTGGTGGCCTTCCAAAAGGTTTTCTCCTTTTAAGAGATGACATAGGTATACTGTTTTAAAAACTTTGAATTATTTAGTTCCATCGAAACAAAGGTTTAGAAACTGCATTACAAAACAGTGTTTATTTATTTATTTATTTATTATAATAAATTTATAGTTACTTCATAATACAATGATCCAGATTCAAGGGGCTTTTTTTTTGGGTGGTGGCGTGGGGGTTCTCAACATGTAAATATCCACCAAACCCATTTGCCTAGCAAATTTAAATGCTGTCTGTGCAAGCAGCAGTCCATACATTGTGTACAACATTCTATTGTTTTTTGTTTATTAATAATACCCAATTCAATTAAAAGAGCCAATGATGTATTTAATAGAAAGAACAGATTTAATTATGGGATGTTTTTTTTTTTTGCATCTTCTAAAGTATTTTACCTTCCTTTTGATTATTTTTAAAATGATTACCTTTTTCTAAAAATACAACATTCCTTGCATGCAATTAACAGCCTGCATGCCCCAGAAAGGCTTTTTTTTTCATTACAAGTACTGCAAATGACAGTTCATGACTGGTTCATTCAGGTTTCATTGTAGGCTATGTGTAAGATTTGAATTGAATCTTGATACTGATAGTGATTCTCTGTGCTACAGGGGATGCAAAATTAGTTGAAAGAGGCTTTTTGGGTTGCATCAGTGATGTTTACGTAAAGAAAAGTGATACCCCCAGTGAAGTATGGGAACTGCTGGATTGGGAGCAAGCTGAAGAGAAAGTCGGTATTTATCACAGCTGGGAGGGATGCCCCAAAAAGTTAATGGAAGGAGCACATTTTCTTGGACAAGGTAATACTGATATGTCATCTATATTTATAAGTATAGAAAAGATGGAGAACATATGATGAGCTATTAGTATTTTCTTTTCATTGTTTTGCTTTTGTGGATGAAGTAAGAGCCTATTTCTATATCATACTGACCATACTAGTGGTGCACCTTCAAGCCACATGCGCAACATATTACATTTTACTTTATGTTGCCTCTGCAAGTTGTATATTCATGATCAATACATGTCTCTTTATCATGATAAAGTGGCCGAGATAGTTCACCCTGTACAGTATACAGTATACAGTAAATGCTGTACTGTGATCAATGAAAGCTGTGGTTTTAAATATAATTATATTTGTTTTATTTTCATTTTGCATCTTTCCAGGATTTCTTGAACTTCATTCATTTGTTTTTTCTGGTGGTACGGAATTCGAAATTTCATTTGAATTCAGAACAGATCAACTAAATGGATTACTCCTTTTTGCATTTAACAAGGAAGAGCTTTTCTACCTTGCTGTAAGTAAAACAAAAAAATATATACATATCAAGTTTAGGTTTTGATTATTATTTTTTGGTTTAGACAAACCCTACTTCAATGTAGTAATGTGCATGTTTAAAATATTCCTGTTTTTTTTTTTTTCTAAGGTGGAACTGAGGAGTGGAACTCTGAGCTTTATGTTCAAAACAAGTCAAGATTTCACCCGGGTTGACCTATGGCTTGGTTTGTCTTACTGTGAGGGGAGCTGGAACAGGGTTACCCTGAGGAAACAGGGTTCAGTCGCCACAGCCAGGATGAATAAACTTACAGAGCAAGTATCAGGGACTGTGGCAGAGAAGCTGAATATAAACTCTCCAATTTATCTTGGAGGAATCCCTGCTGAGACACAGAGCTCCTTCAGAGGGCTTGGCCTACAGCAAGGTAAGTGGGGCTAAAATGTAATGTTTTCTGTAGCGAGTTTGAGCTATTTTCTATGGGTTTTCAGTTTAATTATAACATTGCATTAACAAGTCATCTACGGCCATGGAGTAATTTAAGGCTGTCCTTCCTGTCTATGTGGGTGGATTACAGACAACCCCTTGATAACCCCTCGCCCTCCATCTGTTCTAGACTCAGTTGAGGAGATTTGTATTTCTCTCCCTTATGTATTGTAGGTCATAGTTCGTAGTTTTTGTTCATTTCAGTAGTGTGAGTGCACAGCCATAACATAAAAACAATAGGCTTGAGCTGGCATAACTGGAATTAAAACAAAGGCATTTGTCATACTGACATTTGTATACATCAAACTTTGTTTTACACAGTTTCAATCTAGTTTGTTATCAAATAAGAGTTCATTCATGCATACTTTTTAGTTTTTTCCCTACAATCTGTTGGCTTTTCATCCTAAAATCGTCATAAGTACTAGACATTTAGGTAAACAAACTTTTCAGTGTTATGGTTTGCTTACCAAAACTTACTTTTAGTTTTATTGGAAACCTGTAGTAAACACAGAAATAAAAATTAAACCTAGCTAATTACTAACAAATGATAGGTGTAGGACAAATTGCTTATATTTTTTTGGCCTGTTTGTTATTTATAACATTTTTGTATTAGACTTTTTTCATTGTTATATTTTTACAAACTAGCTTTTTATCTTAGTTTTTTCTAGTTGTATAATTAAAGCCACAATTTCTGTTGCTTTTCAGATTTAAATTGTATTACACTTTGTATTAGACTGTTTTTCATTTCATGGTTTAATAGTTTTTTTTTTAAGTTTTTTTTTTTAATGTGAAGCTCTTTGGGATCCTTGGGATGTAAGGTGCTATGTGAATTGTACTGTATTGCGTATTATACATTTTCTGGTTTAGCTGTACCTTGGAAAGGAATGTTCTAATTCTAGTAGAGTGTAATTCAACTGATTTTCAAAATGATTGAAGCCTAATACGTGACAGTCATTCTTTATTACTTGCCAGGTTTTGGTGGTTGTATAAAGGATGTTAAATTTACACGAGGTGCTGTCGTAAACTTGGCGGCTGTGTCCAGCAATGCTGTCAGAGTCAATCTGGATGGATGCCTGTCAACTGACACGACTGTTAACTGCAGGGGAAATGACTCCATTCTTGTGTATGCGGGGGAGGATCGAAGTGTGCAGGATCATCATTTACAGACCTTTTCTGGTAAAAAACAATATGGGTAAAGGGTGTTGACTTACAATATCCTTGTACCCAAGACTCACCAAGTACTATCACGTTTTCTTTTATTCACAATACATTATCTACACAGATAGCTTAAAACACACACAAACATATATGGAGTTTGCTGGTGCATTTCTATACAAAATGGGCTTATGCAGTACATACAGTACGCTATAACACAAGCAAGTGTTAGGATTACCTGGAACAACTATTATCTACATGTAGAGGCAATGTGGTTGATTTATAGAAATTTCTCCAACATTTACAGTTAAATATTTCATTTTAATGAAATATGCACATTCACTCAAACTTGTCAAAGAAGTTCAACCTTTTACCTTATATTTTTACCCCATTCTAGCCATAAAAAATATGTTTTCGATTTGAAATAGCAACTGCTAACGCTTGTAAGAATGTGTAATAGACTTAGTATTGTTGCTTACTTCACTTCCTCTTTAGGTTGTTATTGTTTATTGTTTAATACTAAGTGGATTTGTATAGTACTGGATGCCAGACCATCTGGTGGTCCAATCTTGTAAATGCATTTTTTTTTAAAGTGAATTTGCATTTTTTTCTCTTTAAAAAATCTGAATTTTCTTCACATCCTTGTTCATAACAGTATCATGCAGATGAATTCAATTGACATTGGAAAAAAACAAAAAACAACTGAGTGTTGCAAATAAGTAACATTGAATGTGTGGCTTAAATACCTGTATTAATATGCCACTCTGTGATCCAGTCGTCTCCGGTTAAGAGAACACCCCTTGGGGAGCAAGCAAAGTGTTCTTTTAGCCGAAGTGTTCTCTAAGACGGAGTTGACCACAAGACACAATATGAATCAATCAATAAATAAATATGTGTTACTTGTCATGACACAGCATATAAAATGAACAGGCTAAATAAGAGAAAAGCAATAGGCAAATGACAAATATATGTTAATAAAATATAATAATAAAGTAGACAAACTAACGTTAATAAACTAACTGTCAAACTAAATTAACACAGCACTGCTACACACGTTAAATAATGCAGCAGCTGTAGATTAATTATGAATACCTGTACAGGAGCAATATTCAAGACATGCACAAAATTATTTAACAGAATGGTGAAGCAACTCACCAGAATGGAAAACACCAAATTGCTTGGTGACGTGTGTCTGATTCAGGTTTTTTTCAGGAGCTCGAACACTTTCCAACTTTTTGTAGCAAGAGAAACAGCGGCATGTTTCGGCGTTTGTTTACATGCCATTTTGTAGTGATGAGGTGCACTCGTGGAAATAAGAATACAAAATGAGGCAATGATATGATGGCGATTTTGGAAAGATTGAACAGACCAATCAGTGTGCCTTAAGACAGTCTTGCGATGACAAGTCACATTTTAAAAGATTGAATAAACCATTTGAATTTAAGTTTGATTAAGATGAGTTATCAGGTTACAAAACAGTACTGTACCAGTTGTGAACAAATCGCTAATGGCGCCAAAAAGGTGTTCTTTTAAGTGAAGTTCCTGTTCCTTTAAGCAACGTATTTACAGTGGGAAAAATTTGTTTCAACACAAGGGTGTTCTCTTAGACAAAGTGTTCTCTTAAGAGGTGTTCCTGTATGTGGAGACTACTGTATATGTTGAAGCGATTGTAGTTTAAACATAATCACCTTACTAGTCTTACACAAGTCTTACTAGTTTTGCACTTCCATTAGTTGCATAGGTCTCAGATGTGCAGTGTTGAAAGAAATAGGTTATGGTAAACAGTAGTTTTAAGTAATTGTAGCAATTTTGAAGCATAATATCTGGTAGTACACTATGTTAAAGAATGTTCTCAGTTTCCATGCCTTACACAAGGTCATTTCACCTCAGTAGTATCTTTAGAGTTGAACCATGATCCTAGCTGAAAGCATGTCTGTACACATGTTTATTATTTGTATTTTCAAAACTTTCAGAGCAGTAGAACAAATGAAAGTTTGCAGCAGGTAAGATTTATGAAATTATTTTGTGAGCTACAATTACTAAGTAACCACGTGTGTCTAGATAGCTGTACTCTCTCAAGCCTGATGGAGATATTGCTCTCAAGCTGATTTTACTTTCAATCCCAGGTTTTAATTCATTTGTCTCTATCTACTGTTAGAATACTTATACAGGGTTGTTGCCTCGAATGACGGTGGATCAACATCCAGCCCATGGGAGCGAGGCCGCACAAGAGAAGCTGGTAAACATCTTTTTTCCCCCCCTCTCTCTTGCATTGAAAATCTTGTACTGTGTAAGCAGAGAACAACACATATTAGTTTGTGTCACAGTTTACAAAAGTCTCATTTTATCCTTATCAGAACAATGAATGTAAGTGTCAAACAAGATGAGATCCCATCTCCGATATCTTATCAGGTTTTGTTGTGCTGGAGTCCAAAAATGAACGGTTTAATATAAATGGAGTAGCCAGTTCTATAAAATAAATCATTTTTGTCGGCTTTGATGAAGGTACTTAAATGTTTAGATTTTTTTTTTCTCTAAAGATACCATAACATTTGCACTGATACGTTGTTAGTGTCTCAACATACAGTATAGATGAAGGTGTTTCTACAGGGTGCAAAAGGTTAAAGGAAACTGAGTTACTTAGATCTCTTAGCTTCTTTATACTGTATCTTTTGCCCAATTGTATGTTGAAACCTAAATTAAACAACTGTATTACACTACTTTCCTTAAATCTGCTTGTAGGCATAATTTGTAAGAGTGAATTTCATCTAGTCATTCCTTCCTTGGATTTTAAAATGTGTAAGCTAGATTCCAAAATGAGATCCAAAACAAAACAAAAAACCTCAAAAGCTAAATTATTGTATAGCTTCTCAAACTATTTTTTAGTTAATGATTGTCTCTGTCAGTTCACAAAAACTTGTTGTAAATGATTAATCAAACCTTGTTTCCTTGTGGAAACATAAAATGTAAAATGTATTAAAACAAACATATCCACGTCCTCTGTTTAAACTTAAGCATTGCAGTGTACAAATGGGTTTTCTTGCTTTTTGGAATGTGTGTCTGTATATATATATATATATATATATATATATATATATATATATATATATATATAGAGCTAGGGCTTGAAGTTTTCAGGTTTATTTTTGATCACGTGTCGTCCCTTTTAAACTTATTTTGAGCCTATTTTGTTTCCTAATTAAACTCAGAAAAGCTGTTCATTACAAAACAATGTCACTTGTTTTTACCTTCATATCTTGACTAAGCCTAATTTTGTTTCGCTTAATTTTTATTTCAAACAGACGTGACAAATTAAGCTAATTGCTAATTTCTGATCCTAATTGCATTTCATTCTTGCAGTTGTCTAGTTTATCGGTGTGCTTTTGTTATTTTCATTCGTTTAAGAGTTGTCCTGACAGATTTTCTTTTCAGCTTAAAATACCCAGTACGGAGTGTACACTGATAGCAAGTCAATCATCTAAAATCTCCTTGATTTGTAGCAAAGAAAAAAATTAAACCCAGTCTTTAATTAGTAGTTTTCTCTTTGTTAGGATGCAGAGACAGCTTAACATCTACTAAATAACATTTAAAGAGAGGTAGAGATTTGGAAAATAAAAACTGAAAAGTTCAAGGCCTATATATATATATATATATATATATATATATATATATATATATATATATATATATATATATATACAGTACTGTGCAAAAGTTTTAGGCAGGTGTGAAAAAATGCTGTAAAGTAAGAATGCTTTCAAAAATAGACATGTTAATAGATTATATTTATCAATTAACTAAATGCAAAGTGAGTGAACAGAAGAAAATCTAAATCAAATCCATATTTGGTGTGACCACCCTTGCCTTCAAAACAGCATCAATTCTTCCAGGTACACTTGCACAAAGTCAGGGATTTTGTAGGCATATAGTCAGGTGTATGATTAAACAATTATACCAAACAGGTGCTAATGATCATCAATTCAATATGTAGGTTGAAACACAATCATTAACTGAAACAGAAACAGCTGTGTAGGAGGAATAAAACTGGGTGAGGAACAGCCAAACTCAGCTAACAAGGTGAGGTTGCTGAAGACAGTTTACTGTCAAAAGTCATACACCATGGCAAGACTGAGCACAGCAACAAGACACAAGGTAGTTATACTGCATCAGCAAAGGTCTCTCCCAGGCAGAAATTTCAAGGCAGACAGGGGTTTCCAGATGTGCTGTCCAAGCTCTTTGAAGAAGCACAAAGAAACGGGCAACGTTGAGGACCGTGAGGCGCGAGTGGTCGGCCAAGGAAACTTACTGCAGCAGATGAAAGACACATCATGCTTATTTCCCTTCGCAATCGGAAGATGTCCAGCAGTGCCATCAGCTCAGAACTGACAGAAAACAGTGGGACCCTGGTACACCCATCTACTGTCCGGAGAAGTCTGGTCAGAAGTGGCCTTCATGGAAGACTTGCGGCCAAAAGCCATACCTCCAACGTGGAAACAAGGCCAGCGGCTCAACTATGCACGAAAACACAGGAACTGGGGTGCAGAAAAATGGCAGCAGGTGCTCTGGACTGATGAGTCAAAATTTGAAATATTTGGCTGTAGCAGAAGGCAGTTTGTTCGCCGAAGGGCTGGAGAGCGGTACACAAATGAGTGTCTGCAGGCAACAGTGAAGCATGGTGGAGGTTCCTTGCAAGTTTGGGGCTGCATTTCTGCAAATGGAGTTGGGGATTTGGTTAGAATTAATGGTCTCCTCAATGCTGAGAAGTACAGGCAGATACTTATCCATCATGCAATACCATCAGGGAGGCATCTGATTGGCCCTAAATTTATTCTGCAGCATGACAACGACCCCAAACATACAGCGAAAGTCATTAAGAACTATCTTCAGTGTAAAGAAGAACAAGGAGTCCTGGAAGTGATGGTATGGCCCCCACAGAGCCCTGATCTCAACATCATCGAGTCTGTCTGGGATTACATGAAGACAGAGAAGTTGCCTAAATCCACAGAAGAACTGTGGTTAGTTCTCCAAGATGTTTGGGCCAACCTACCTGCCGAGTTCCTTCAAAAACTGTGTGCAAGTGTACCTAGAAGAATTGATGCTTGATGCTGTTTTGAAGGCAAAGGGTGGTCACACCAAATATGGATTTGATTTAGATTTTTCTTCCGTTCACTCACTTTGCATTTAGTTAATTGATAAATATAATCTATTAACATGTCTATTTTTGAAAGCATTCTTACTTTACAGCATTTTTTCACACCTGCCTAAAACTTTTGCACAGTACTGTATATATATATATATGTATGTATGTTTTCAGGTCTACCCTATTAGTCATCATTCAACAGTGGTTTTCTATTGTACTGGGCAGTACATACCTGTAACTGAGAATATAGCACACTGAAATTCAAACCAGAGCTGGTCTTTTGCTAATTTCTGTTTCTGGGCCACTGCCCAAGCTTTTGCTCCAACACTAGAAGCAAACAACCCACATTGATGATAAAAATGGATTCCTAAAACATATAATATGTTGTGGTTAGAACAATAATGTTTTTTTCCATTGTAATAAAATACCTATGTACAGAAAAGGAAGCATGCAGCAAAGAAGAAAAAAAAACATAGTTGTCCTTGACAAGGGATTTGCTCAAATATTGCACCCCAAGAGCCACACTACCATATATACAGTATGTTCTGTAAACTGCGCCAGTCACTGGGGGGCGGGGGGGCAGTTTAAATGTGTCACTAAGACTCAGGGGTGCTGCTGTATCATATTAAATGCACTACATTTAGAAAGGAATAACTCATCTGAATATGTGCCTGGTTTGGTTAGCTGCCCTGAACAATTACGACTGGAAAATGGTATTAAAGAGAGGGAAAACCATGGGGTTCTTCACAGAGTCACTCCAGAGTCCACATGCATTTTCTGTGAACTCGCCATAAATCATACTGCCATAGAGTTCCTTGGGCCCGGCCTTACTGTCCCTGGTGCACTCATCTGTAATGAAGTTGGAACTGGCCAGAGGTGTTCTCTGTGTAAATGCACCTATTCATTGTATAAAGGTTATATGAAATCTTTTCCACATGCAAGAGTGTTTTACAGTATTTTCCTTTGTCTTAGATGTATGTTGTTTATGTTGAGCATACTGGGATGAAACATTTGCCTTTAAAAATCTAATTTTTATGTAGCCACATTTAAAATATTAAAGAAACACATGTATATTTAAAACTCCATAAATTATTTGAATGTTGGGAAAACGTGGTCGTAAGTGCTTATTTGCTATACAAAAGTGACTTTAATAAATTAAAAATATGTATCGTTCTTTATTACTGTTAATTATTTATGTTATTATTTAATTTTTTAAACAGAAGTCTGTTTGTTATTTTTCTGATGATAGTTTTGAAAAAAAATTGTACAAAGTATTTAAGATTTTTATTTTGTTTTTAGTAGCAAATGTAAAAAAATAAAATACAATATCTATGCATTCATTTGACACCACAATTAATGTTTCTTACAGTACTAACCTACTCCAGAAAGAGGTGTAATTCTTGATCGTTTTGAAATATAGCCTGGAATGAGTGGTAGAAGATGTACAGTCATATTAAATCAGTGCTGAAAAAGTTACAACTCTAATAAATTGTATTTATGCTAATGGTTAGATATGATTTACTACATCTATTAAAAGTGAAGAATATGTCTGGTGCTTTACTTGGGGCTGACTCTCTCTCTCTCTCTCTCTCTCTCTCTCTCTCTCTCTCTCTCTCTCTCTCTCTCTCTCTTATTTTTATCCTACACAGTTCCACAAAGTGTGCCGACTCCCTCAAGAGTTTGCAGTGTAAATGGTTACAGCGTGGAGGTGAGCTGGGACGAGCCTGCTGGGGTCAGAGGTGTAATTGAGAAGTACGTTTTGAAAGCGTACAATGAGGACAGTCCCAGTATGCCACCAATCACGGCAGAATTCACCAGCACTCACACCCTAACAGGTAAAATCCAGAGGCTGAAAGGTGGAACCGGGCTAGACTTTTGGCAGTCTTGCTTATTGAATACACTTTTTTCTTGTCTTAACCTTTTATCATTTTGTAGTAACTGTGGCGCATTATTATTATTATTATTATTATTATTATTATTATTATGATTATTATGATTATTATTATTACTATTTTTATTATTATGATACATGGTGAACGATCATTTTCCTATAAACTTTGGTGTTTCACAGTCTTATTATATATGGTGGTGGCACGAGAGCTGTGTATAATAAGATTAGGTGGTGGCATAGACCCGTATTTAATAAGATTGTCCGTGTATAATAAAATTGATGATAAAACTGTTAGCCCCCATTTTTAAAAACAAACTCTACCACCAGTACATGAACACAACAAAACACTGTCAGTACCACAAAAAAAACAGTGTCCTGAAGAGTGGGAGAAATTTGTTGAAGAGTAGAATAATGCAAGTACAATAAGCGACATAAATGTATTAAAACATTACATACACTCCGTGTGATGTTCTGTCACCATGTATTATAACAAATAATATACACCAAACCTGTACATATACTGTATGGCTGTACTTCTGTCAATAGAATTTCAACCTTATGTGTACAGTTTTGGTGTACTCGAGGGATTTATCAGTGGCACCAGAAGCTCAATTATTATGCACAGTTCTTTTTATTATTATTATTATTATTATTATTATTATTGTTATTGTTATTGTTATTATTATTATTATTATTATTATTATTATTATTATTATTATTATTATTATTAATAACAATAACAATAATAATAATAATATGGAGTCTGTTAATCTAGCAGCAGCATATAAATCATTAAAATATTAAATTTCTACAGGCAGAAATGCTAAAAGAGGCTAAAATTCACTCTTGGATGTTTCATTTTCATAGCCATGTACTCATTATTAATTATTCAATTAGTGACAATATTTAAATAAGACACCGTTTACATCAATTGACTTGACCCCACCATTTGTAAAATCAGAAAACTGACTTCAGTAGTTCAATAGAGCAAAACATTCTGCTCAACTGGTAAATAGGAAAGCATTGCTATAACTAATGGTGCAACAAAATAATGTCATGGTGTTTTGTTACATTGGGCTTAATACAATGTCTCTTTTAACTATAGGACTCAATATTACTGTACAAGTAATATAGATTTCAAATGTGAACGGCATTAATCCAGTTTACTGACAGAACAATTTCTAATTTAGCTGGTTTCAGAGTCGTGTACTTGAGGAAGCAGCAAGAAATGCTAATTCTAAGTGATCGAAGCACCTTTGAATGTTCATATAAAGATAACTTGTCTTGCTCTATGTTAACAGTATAGTGTTGAGAATTTAATTTACGATATGCATGACACAAAATGTAAATTTTACAGCGAGATATAAAATCTGAAAGAAAATGAGTGGGTAATGAGAGCAGAGCAGCCAGTGCTTTAATTGAATTAAAAGCTGGGGGACACAGATACAGACACCTGGCCAATTACAGACAGGCCAAGGTGTTTACCTTCTCTGTAAGCTACTTGAAGATGACAGGAATCTTTCCGCCCACAGATTAACATAATGAAGGAGAACAGATTTCAGTGGAAGCTAGCCAAAGAGTCACTCAAACACTTGCTATAATAAGTATTTGTTTGTGTAATAAATAAATACATTAAAAAAATACATATTTCAAATTGATTGACATGTTCTGTGTGATCTGAACTAAATTGCGTTTTCAACTTATTGTTGTTTGTAAATAAATAAAGAAATAAATAAAGGGCACACTGTAACACCACCATTACCCTTTTAAACAATTGGATTACTGGTATTCTACTCATTGCCAGATGTTCTTTTGTTAATCATTAAATGCTAGAGTATAAATGTAAACTTATTTATGAGTAAAATAAAAGGCATAATAAGCCTTACACCTTAAACATTTCAATTCTTAAAGGTGTTTGTAAATCCTTCTAATTTTCTAATTTCACCCTACAGTTACATTTACTTACAGTTACAGTCCATCTGGTTGACATAAACAAAAGCATTCTTAAAAGAATTATAGATAAATACTGCAGCATGTATATATATATATATATATATATATATATATATATATATATATATATATATATATATATATATATATATATATATATATATATTATTGGTCATTAAATGTGAAAGATATAAAATAAACCAAATTTGTTAGTACTGAAAATAACTATTGGACAAAAAAAGGTAACTGGTAGCTCTAAAAACAGCCTGACCTACTGTCTCCGTTCTATCACTATTAAATAACATCATTAGTGTCCCATATTCCATATCCAGCCTGGATCACTTTCATTTCTTTGATTAATAGGAGATATTACAATTTGATAATAAAGATCTTTTTAATTTAAACCCATTATCACAATTGATAGTTATATTATGCTATGTTTGAGAAGTCGTTACATTAGATTCAGCACAGTTTTAAAACATGTATGAAATATGAAAAATAGAATGACACTTGCCTTTTCTTCTGTTGCAGGCAATTTAACTGGCCTGGTTCCTTTTACAAACTATAGCATTACCCTAACGGCTTGCACTCTAGCTGGCTGTACTGAAAGCTTGAACGCATGGAACATCAGCACACCGCAAGAGGGTAAAGTAATTTAGAAGGTCTTGACTCACACATTTCTATGATGAATAATAAAATCGGAGAAGAGCTAAAATGGTGCAGAGCCATTTGCTGGAAAACTCCAAACTAATTTGATGACAAAGTGCATTGCCAGAGTGTAATTGCTTCATTTTTTGGGGGGTGCGAAAATGAATCAAACTCTATACCCTTTAATGACATGCATCTTTAATAGCTGTAATGCAGATTAATGGACTTTTTAATTGCTGTTACATTGTTCATGCAAGAGTCTTGTCATTAATACGAGGCATCTGAAAGATTAATGAAAGCTTCTTCATTTTACTATGCCACAGAAGTAAATCTAGAGACAGTCTGGCTAAAAAGAATTGATTGTATAGCAAAGTATGAAATTGAGAATCAAACGCTTGATTTCCATAGTTTTTTGAACAGCTGAAGGCTGTTTTAAAGATACTAGCTGTTATTTGATGTCTAAAATAGAGCAATAGAGCTTTCAGTTCATTTATTTATTCGCTTTGTCATTTAAACTTTATATCCAGGAAAAATAAACCTGCTAGCATGATATGTACCTGAGTTCTCTGTTGATTGAATGACTAAAATGATCTCAACAATGCAATAACAAATAGTAACAGATTAGTCATTTGTGACAATTCCTTCTTTAAGGAATAAATGCAAAAGAAAAGGAATATTTTAGTAACCTTGTGTGCAGTGCTATTCAAAAATCTATATCCCAGCCGCCTTTGTGAATAACATAATTGCATAACTAATATTTGGAGAGATAAGGGATAACAATGCATTTAATACTACACTTTTATTAAGTATCATATTTGTATGGTAGCCCACTCTTTCTCAGAAGAAAATATTCCCTTTGGATTTGAATAACAATAATAAAATATAATATTATATATATATATACATATATATATATACATATATATATATACAGTACTGTGCAAAAGTTTTAGGCAGGTGTGAAAAAATGCTGTAAAGTAAGAATGCTTTCAAAAATAGACATGTTAATAGATTATATTTATCAATTAACTAAATGCAAAGTGAGTGAACAGAAGAAAAATCTAAATCAAATCCATATTTGGTGTGACCACCCTTTGCCTTCAAAACAGCATCAAGCATCAATTCTTCTAGGTACACTTGCACACAGTTTTGAAGGAACTCGGCAGGTAGGTTGGCCCAAACATCTTGGAGAACTAACCACAGTTCTTCTGTGGATTTAGGCAGCCTCAGTTGCTTCTCTCTCTTCATGTAATCCCAGACAGACTTCGATGATGTTGAGATCAGGGGCTCTGTGGGGCCATACCATCACTTCCAGGACTCCTTGTTCTTCTTTATGCTGAAGATAGTTCTTAATGACTTTCGCTGTATGTTTGGGGTCGTTGTCATGCTGCAGAATAAATTTGGGGCCAATCAGATGCCTCCCTGATGGTATTGCATGATGGATAAGTATCTGCCTGTACTTCTCAGCATTGAGGAGACCATTAATTCTGACCAAATCCCCAACTCCATTTGCAGAAATGCAGCCCCAAACTTGCAAGGAACCTCCACCATGCTTCACTGTTGCCTGCAGACACTCATTCGTGTAACGCTGTCCAGCCCTTCGGCAAACAAACTGCCTTCTGCTACAGCCAAATATTTCAAATTTTGACTCATCAGTCGAGAGCACCTGCTGCCATTTTTCTGCACCCCAGTTCCTGTGTTTTCGTGCATAGTTGAGTCGCTTGGCCTTGTTTCCAAGTCGGAGGTATGGCTTTTTGGCCGCAAGTCTTCCATGAAGGCCACTTCTGACCAGACTTCTCCGGACAGTAGATGGGTGTACCAGGGTCCCACTGTTTTCCGCCAGTTCTGAGCTGATGGCACTGCTGGACATCTTCCGATTGCGAAGGGAAGTAAGCATGATGTGTCTTTCATCTGCTTCAGTAAGTTTCCTTGGCCGACCACTGCGTCTACGGTCCTCAACGTTGCCCGTTTCTTTGTGCTTCTTCAAAAGAGCTTGGACAGCACATCTGAAACCCCTGTCTGCCTTGAAATTTCTGCCTGGGAGAGACCTTGCTGATGCAGTATAACTACCTTGTGTCTTGTTGCTGTGCTCAGTCTTGCCATGGTGCATGAGCTTTTGACAGTAAACTGTCTTCAACAACCTCACCTTGTTAGCTGAGTTTGGCTGTTCCTCATCCAGTTTTATTCCTCCCACACAGTTGTTTCTGTTTCAGTTAATGATTGTGTTTCAACCTACATATTGAATTGATGATCATTAGCACCTGTTTGGTATAATTGTTTAATCATACACCTGACTATATGCCACAAAATCCCTGACTTTGTGCAAGTGTACCTAGAAGAATTGATGCTGTTTTGAAGGCAAAGGGTGGTCACACCAAATATGGATTTGATTTAGATTTTTCTTCTGTTCACTCACTTTGCATTTAGTTAATTGATAAATATAATCTATTAACATGTCTATTTTTGAAAGCATTCTTACTTTACAGCATTTTTTCACACCTGCCTAAAACTTTTGCACAGTACTGTATATATATATATATATATATAAAGCAATTTGAATTATTATTTGCTTTGTTATATATAATTAGGTTTGCTACTTTTCGATTGCAATCGGTAAAGGTCGTTAAACGTCGAATTTCCCAAAAATATGAGTTTGACTGAAATAAATTTATACAGAGTAAACGTCGGTAAAACCACTCGCTCTTTTTTTTCTTAACAAAAATAATAATTTAAGAAATCATCTCGTCTGTAGTTTTTTTACTTTCTGTCTGTCCCGTCTCCGTTCCGCTGTGAATGGCTAAGGGCTGTCAGTCAAATCCGTGCTTCCTTAATAGGCTAGTGTAATTTCACCGTCAGTCATTTCATCCTGTCCTGACAGATCTCATTGACTGAAGCAGTGCTAGAATGCTCTCATTCGTTTAAATGACTGTCAATCATCAGACCGACTGTGCACTTTCATTTGCCAGCTATAGCCTGTCATTCAAAGCGCCTACATTGAAATTAAGGTGTTAAGGTGTAGGTAAGTGTTTGCTATTATAGGTATATATGGTGACAGTTACTAGTTTGATTTGAAAATGGGGCGCAAGAGGAAAACACTTAATGAGTATTGTGCACAATACCCTAATCGACGGCAGAAGTCTCTGCGGCCAGTCTGCCTTGCCTCAGTGAGTCCAGCTGTGCTTAAGGAGAGGGGCGGAGTTCGGAATAAGTGCAAGTTAGTTCTGTTCAACTCTCTAATGTTTTGTTCTGTCTGTGCATATTGTTTTTACTTGTAAATGTGTGCTATAAAAGTCTGTAATACACTTTATATGCTGCGTTTTCTATGGCTTATTTGAGACATTTTTTAAATTTGTGTAGGATCTATATCTACAAGGTATAGCTTCGTTGTGACCAAACATTGTTTCAATTAGAATGTTGGTAACCATGGTTTTGTTGCATGTAGAATATGATAAAGGGGTTTCTCTAAATGAGACATTTCTCAATGGCATAAAGCATAAAGGTCGATTTCACCCATGCTCTGCATGAATTTAAAAATAAAGATAGAAAAAAACGGTAAATTCTTTCAAAAATAAAAGTCAATATTAATTGTCAATTTGGCAAAAAAATGAAAATCAAATAGTAGCAAGCCTATATATAATGTATCATGTGCTTACATACTATTATGAGAAGAGTGAGTTTCACAGGCAGCTCTCTGATATAATTTCCTGATTGACTAGTCCATGGGCATATATAAAATATGCTTGAGGTCATCTTTCCAGAATATAAATTGTGCACCAATTAGTTTTGACCCAGGAGAAACTATATGGTATAACAGCTCTTAAGAATTCCTTCATTTTTTGACATAAAATGCAGTGCAACTGCTCTTTAACAGTTTGCACCAAAAGGGTGGTATAAAATCTACAGTATAATATGATGCATTGGTATAATGCTTAGAGTGCAACATTTTTCTAACTATATTTACAGTATATGCCAAAAGTGTAGATATTTATTACAGCTTTTTCCCACAAGCCCCTTTGTAGGTGTAATGTTTAAGGGTTTATGAAGCATTTTATTGTGAACACATTGTTTTACTGTTGATCCCTTTGTTTTCCACACTTCAGTTTGACTATGGTGAGGCACATATATTCTGGGGTCTGGTTTCAAAGATCCTGATTAGCTCTGGCTACCCGGGTCACAATCCCACGTAGTTTGAAACCACGTACCTGAGTCATACCCGGGTTGACCCGGGTCCCAGCGACCCACCTCAGGATGTGGGTTGACACGTTTTGACCCAGGTTGAGCGAGACAAAATGCTTGACGGCCGTTCGTGAGCCGACAAAATAACAAACAGCCACGTCTGCATGAAGGTTTAACTTCCATAAGGGACATTTCTTTTTATTCTGTTTAGCCATATTTGTGTTGATTGAGACACAGCATGAGTCAGACTGCATTAGGGGTGTGGAAATATTTGCTCTAATCAACATCTGGGCCGATGGTTCAATCCAGAGAAGCTTGGATGGAAGCGTCAGTAGCAAGCTGCTTCTGGGGCATTGATACACGTATTGTTTACTTGCATCTGTCACCCGGGTCAACCCTGCTTTATCAAACGCAGTGTGAAATCGCGATACCACGACCGCATGACACCAGGTCCTGACCCAGTAGGTTCTGACCAAGGTAGAGCATGCCAGTGTGAAAGGGACTATAGACAACCTAATGTTACATTGTGTATGGTAGTGTAATATTTGTGCTAATCAATTTGGGTTTGTGAAACCAGTTTTTTAACTTTCATGGAAATACTTGTTTTTCTTCCCCCATTCACTTCCTGTTTCAAGTAAAAAGACCCCAGCATATTGCCTGTAGGCCTGAAAGTAAACTTTGGGTTATGTGACACGAAAAAATAGCTTAATCTGTGTCGAAAGAGAGTATGAAGTCTAAAACAAGAATAGAGATAATGGGCTTGTGAGAATATATTAATGATAATTACAGTTAAAAATGTTTTGGTTAGTGCAACTTAAATATTTTTCTACATGAAGATAACCCGTTCTGTATTTTTATCTTCCTTAAAATAGCTCCCAGTGATGTTGAGCCTCCTGCTGCTGATGCGCATCCTTACTCTTTATCCTTGTTCTGGCATGTTCCACATCAACCCAATGGTGTTGTCACTGAATACGCTTTGCACAGTGATAACATGCTGATCTACAAGGGGAACCAGACACAATACAACATCACTGGTAAGTGGAGCATAACGGTAATCATTCAACGATCATTGTATTCATAAAATCTGCAAAGACCAACTGAGTAAATCAATTTTAAATGTTCAAACTTTTTAATGCACATACTGTACTTTGTTTTGGTAAACTTGGAAAAGGTGCTTAGTAAACTTTGCCCACACCACTCAAAACTTAAGCTTTCTCAATAGATAGTGAAAAGTCACTTTATACTTGCTCTGACTGACTTATCCTTTTTTATTTTTACACTGCTTGTACAATTTTACATGAGTTGTCTATCTAAGCTGTGACCGTTCTATCTTTTTTTATGTCAGAATTCATACTTTGCACTGTTAGAGCGTGACTGAGCATATACCATGAGGGGAAATACCACTGGGGGAAAAAAAAGAACCATTAGCACTTGAAAGTATGAGAGGTTATAAAAACGTACCTAGGGAATCTTTTCTGAAAACAAGCTCAGGTTAAGATGTTTATAAGATAAAATAGCATGTCAATCGACTTTTCTTTTTCATTCTCATTCCTTTTTTGTGCTTAAGCAAATAAATACAATTAAAAGTGCAAGTTCCTAGAAATTTTAGACTAGAAGTTGGTTTAATTTCTTTATCAAACTTAAACAAGCCTGCATATTTTCTTGAACTTTTCACTGCTGACACTCTCTTCAGTTTAGTGCAGCCATTGACACTGTATTATGATATCAAGCAGCTTGTGCCAGTGAAACCCTACTGTGTGATCTCATAGGAATCTCGGTTCTAAGTGCAGAATGCTGAAATGCAATAACATTCTCTATATTCGAATTACCTAGAGACATATGCTCTATGTTTTTGTTTTACAAAGTATAATTGCTATGAATACCTTGGTTATTTTAGAGAACCTATTTACATAACAAATAAATCAGTCATGTCAGGGACATTACATGGAAGTTTGTGCTAAATACCGATATTGTAGTTTATCTAAGATTTAAAAAAAAAAAAAAAAAAAAAAAAAAATCTAGGTACCCTTATAGTTCATGGTATAAATAGTTTAAAGATATTAGGCTGTAACAATACAGATAATAAAATCAGTAAATAATGCAAGTCTTAACAGTGAAAGAAGATCTGTGTGTAGTGTAGCTTTCAGCTGAGACGGTGATATATTTTTTTCCCCATGTACACAAACCATCTTTGTAGGAATTAATTAATTAGTAGGGCTGGGAAGATATTGACTGATGGTTAAAGAAATATAGCCTAGTTTGAAAACATACATGGAAAACAAAATGTAGGTTAAAAAAAAAAGTATGAAATGAGAAGCCTTTGATAAATTCCCCTCACTCAACACAGATGCTCCTAAAAGGAAATCTCTCTGATCTTTAAGCACTCATCTGTTTATTCGGTAAAATAAGATCAATAGAATTCTTCCAACAATAGCAGGAAATCAATTGGAAAATAGCGCATCATTCATGGCCCATATTGTAAATTATAGCTTGTTTGACAGTAATCGGTGGGGCTTCCATGCACTGGGATGTAATTTCTTGTAACACAACTCCAGATAATGCTTGTTGATCCATTTCTAAGGCGTCTTACAGTGATCTGTTTTTCTTGTCAGCACTGCCAAGTGCTTGATTTTATGCAAATCCAGTTTAATCCAGAAAATGGTGGGGAAGTTGTTGTCACTGCTAATAGGATGGAAATAAACTGTCATAAACATGTTGCTACAACTGTTTAAATAGCATACCTGTATTTTTTCTTTCCATTGTTAACATCCTGTTTCAAAGCTCTTTTCAAAATGCCTGATCTAGTGCACTGGGGTTTGAGATATGTCCTCTAAATCACTGCAGGAAGAGCAATTACAAAAAAAAAAAAACATAACAATAAGTGCTCTGGCTTTTCTGTTCTGTACCACATCATGGATTGTTGGGCAATAATCCTTACACTACCAGTGCACTAGGGCAGACATTTTGAAAAGAGCTTTGAAACAGACTTTAAATTTATTAGTGTAAAAAGATGTAAGGATGTTAACAGTGGAAAGAAAAATTACAGGTGTGTTATTTAACAAGTTGTAGCAACACATGGGGACGTGTAATGCTGTTTTTCTGAACCCCACTACTTACTTCTTGGCCATGTTTCGGTAAGGTTGTGGGTTCATTGACCTCTGATGTTTTTACCCAGTTGCCTTCTACACTTACTCATGTGTGACAATTCCTTGACTGCTGTGGTTGTTGAGACATCCTTCTGCAGTGGAACACCTTACTCAGGGGTACAAAAGAACTGCTGGCTCATTGAGCTGCATTTACATGAGGGTCATGATACAAAACTCTGTCGTTCTGCTCAGCTGCCTTAGCTTGGGATATGTGTGGGTGTAAGCAAGCCTGTATAAACAAAAATACTGGCAATGATGCTGTAACAGTGGGCATTTCTTCTCGTCTCTGTCATTTAACAGCTTTCCAGATTATCAAGGAGGGTGATCTTCCCTGCAAAGCAAAACCTTAATATACCACATTTCTAGATTTCAGTTTCTAGGCAGATCTAGGATTCAAACTCATACTAAAGAAACATAATACATTAGGCCATTGGTGTGCAATATTATATCAATTCCACTTTTTAAGTACAAAATGTAACCATTACCGAATGGGATATATCTCTTATAGACCGAATTACCTGAGTGCCATTTTTCTTTCAGCCTTGCGGAGGAAGGAGTGAGCTCTTAAGTCATAACTACGGAGATAAGTGGATATATTCACTTTTTCTGTCTCATTTAATATTTTGAAATAATTTGCTTATTTTAAGCGTATGATTCTTTCTTAGCCTTAGGTTCCTATTAAGTCCCCTCTGTGGCCTTGATTGCTGTGCGAAGCCAACGACTGTCGCCGTCTCTTTCCCGAGATTTAGCGGTCGGCATGGGTACCCGAAAACCCGGGTAAATCCCAGGTTTTAAATTACCCAATGCTGCCCGGGTCTATTTTTACTACCCAGGTTCGATTTATTAATTTGAGAATTTAAAGAAAATGTAGAAAATATGACAATGCAGTTGTAAGCGTGGGTCTCTGGCCGGCATAATAAAGACAACATTAAAACAAGCTTTTGCATTAAGCCTTTCCTTAACTGACAGGATATCAATGTTTCATAGAAAACAATAACACAGCGAGCGGCAAGACACCTCAATAATAATATCTGCGGCGACTATTCTCAGGAACTAAATCAGAAACAAAACAACATAACAACAGGGCTCTACAGTGCTACTAATTTTAATTTAGGCAAATGTGTGCCACTAGAAATTCCTAAAGGTTGACTATAAAAAAATGAACGTGTTTTTTTTTTTTTTTTTTTTTGAAAGTATAAAACATTAAAAAAACAACACACAATAGCACAATCGTAATGTACTCTGGGAATGTAGTTTATTGGTGTCCACTGCTCACTGTTAATCTGTTACATTAAAAACTACAAATCCCATACCCTGCCAATTTCACTAATTTATCAGTGCGATGGCTATTCATTTCCAGACAGTTTGAAAACTTGTCAAACTAAGATGAGGAAAATAACAAATTATTTTCATGTGATTGGAGAAGTTTCAAAAGAAAACCACGATGAACAAAATTCAGATATGTCGGCGTCTTTACAAATGTTTTTTATTTATTATTATTATTATTATTATTATTATTATTATTATTATTATTATTATTATTATTATTATTAATTTGCTGTTTCCAGTACTGAAAAAGGTTACACAAGTCTACAGATCTGAAGGGACTAAATGTATGTGTACTTGTGGCAGGATGGCTTGCATTGGTGAGGTGTGGTGACGTCCTGGACCAGGAAGTACCAGAACCAAAACAATCGATAGGCTGATGAAACTGAACGCAACGGCGTTCAGCTGATTTTATTAAATAAATAAACAAAACAAAAGATTTAAACAATCAACAAACAAAATGGCACAAGGGCCAAACAAATAAACAAATGTGGTTTAGCAGTCGTTTTTAAATGTGTTTCCTCTCTCCTCGCTCTCTCCGCTCCCTGTACTCTCCTCTGTACACTCTTCTCTCCGCAGCACGAACAGCTGCAGGTTCTTATACTCTGGCCGAGGGGTTAACTAGCTGTTAATTATCTTATTACCCCTCGGCCACAGTCTGCACGAGTTTAGTAAGGATGCGTGACTGTCAGCTAGTTAAGTAATCAGTAGCTGATCAGCCACGCATTCTCACGAGGTTTTTAAAATATAAAAACAACAACAAATACGTGGCGCTTTGAACTGCTTGCATAAACAAAATACAAATAATAATAAATAAATATATAGGGACGGGACACTCCGCCACACATGCCCACCCTTGTGCGCAGCACATGGCCTTTCGGCCACCTCCCCTTTAGTCCCCAAAGTCCTGGCTAGCAGTCCCGGCCCAGGAACAGGGGCAGCAACAGGCCAAAGGTGGCAGCCACGGTGGGATATCCTCCTCCCACCCAAACAGCCGTAGCATTCCGGTGGACCGCGCACAGGCCGGCTCCTCCGGCCAAGAAAATTTTGGGGTGGTCTCAGACCTCCTCCCCTTCTTCATGGCTGGCAGCTCCCTCCGTGGGGCTCCGGCCACCCGTTCTCCTGCAGCGAAATTGCTGCGGGGGTAGCTGGTCTCCTGACCTCCCCCCCTTCTTCATGACCGGCAGCTCCCCTCCGAGGGGCTCCGACCACAATTTCTCCTGCCGCAAAAGTGCGGCTGGGGGAGTTGGTCTCCTGACCTCCCCCCCCCTTCTTCGTGGCCGGCAGCTGCCCTTCATGGGGCTCCAGACACAGTATTTCCTGCCACAAAAGTGCGTCTGGGGAAGCTGGTCTCCTGACCTCCCCCCCTTTCTTCGTGGCCGGCAGCTCCCCTTTATGGGGCTCCAGCCACAGTATTTCCTGCCGTGAAAGTGCGGCTGGGGGAGCTGGTCTCCTGACCTCCCCCCCTTCTTCGTGGCCGGCAGCTCCCCTTCATGGGGCTCCAGCCACAGTATTTCCTGCCGCATGGCAGGACTGGTAGCGACCCCAAGCAAAACAGGACCCTCGGGAGGCGACGGCAGCAGCGGACCCTCGGGAGGCAACGGCAGCAGCAGCGGACCCTCAGGAGGCTACGGCAGCAGCAGCGGACCCTCGGGAGGCGACGGCAGCAGCAGCAGCGGACCCTCGGGAGGCAAAGGCAGCAACACCGGACCCTCGGGAGGCGATGGCAGCAGAAGCGGACCCTCGGGAGGCGACGGCAGCAGCAGTGGACCCTCCGGAGGCGAACTCGGGAGGGGAGCCCCTGGCCATGGAGGCGGCAGCGGGAGCTCCACTTCTCCCTCGTACCCTGTAACTGGTGGCTCTCCAGGCGATGCGGAGCAACAGGCAGCCCCAGGCATTGCAGAGCCACAGGCAGCCCCAGGCGATGCATGGCAGACATCCTTGGGCGGTGCGAGGCAGGCATCCTTGGGCAGAGCGAGGCAGGGCAGGAGCAGTCCTTCCCATGACGGTGGAGGTGGAACCAGCAGGTATTCACTCTCTGCTGGTGGAGGTGGAACCAGCAGGTACTCACCCTCTGCTGGTGGAGGTGGAGATGGAACCAGCAGGTATTCACCCTCTGCTGGTGGAGGTGGAGATGGAACCAGCAGGTATTCACCCTCTGCTGGTGGAGGTGGGAGGGGTAAGCAGTCCTCCCACGGCGGCTGAGGCGGAACCAGCAGGCATTCACCCTCTGCTGGTGGAGCTGGGAGCGGTAAGCAGTCCTCCCACGACGGTTGAGGTGGAACCAGCAGGTATTCACCCTCTGCTGGTGGAGGTGGGAGGGGCAAGCAATCCTCCCACGGCGGTTAAGGCGGAACCAGCAGGAATTCACGCTCTGCTGGTGGAGCTGGGAGAGGTAAGCAGTCCTCCCACGGCGCTTGAGACGGAACCAGCAGGCATTCACCCTCTGCTGGTGGAGGTGGCGGAGGCAGAGGCAGCTCCTGCTGCTCTGCTCCTGGCGGTGGAGGTGGCGGAGGCAGAGGCAGCTCCTGCTGCTCTGCTCCTGGAAGTGGAGGTGGCGGAGGCAGCTCCTGCTGCTCTGCCCCTAGCGGTGGTGGAGACAGAGGCAGTTCCTGCTGCTCTGCTCCTGGCGGTGGAGATGGTGGAGGCAGAGGCAGCTCCCGCTGCTCTGCTCCTGGCGGTGGAGGTGGTGGAGGCAGAGGCAGCTCCCGCTGCTCTGCTCCTGCTGGTGGAAGCGGTGAAGGTGGCGGAGACAGAGGCAGCTGGTATTCTTCCTCTGCTGCTGGATGCACGGGCTCCCCCTCTGGGCTGGATGCACGGGCTCCCCCTCTGGGCTGGATGCACGGGCTCCCCCTCTGGGCGCTGGATGCATGGGCTACCCCCTCTGGATGCTGGATGCACGGTCTCCCCCCCTCTGGGCACTAGATGCACGGGCTCCCCCTCTGGGCGCTGGATGCATGGGCTCCCCCTCTGGGCTGGATGCTCGGCTCCCCCTTCTGGGCTGGATGCTCGTGCTCCCCCTTCTGGTCGCTGGATGCTCACGCTCCCCCTTCTGGTCGCTGGATGCTCGCCCCCCTTCTGGGCTGGATGCTCGCTCCCCCTTCCGGGCGCTGTAGCCTGTTTCTTCACCTTCTTGGCACCGCCCCGCCTTCCCTTCTTCGGGACCAGCAGTTCCACCTCCTGCCATGGAGGGGGTTGGTCGGTTGTTTTGTGCCCGACCTTGCTGACAGCAAAGCACCACTCCTCCCCTTTGATGCAGGTGAGGCAGGTTTCCTGATCCACCTGCGGCGATGGTATGGCCTTCAGGTGGATCCACTCCTCCGCAGTCTCCACCTCACCTCGATAAAAGGCCTGCACAAAGAGGGGGTCTTCATATGGGCACACCTCAGGGAGGTGCCCATACTCCAGGCAGGCGAGGCACCATGTAGCCCCTCCTTCCTTCAGCTCCCTCTGATGCTCATGCCACCTCTCCATGTAGGCATCCACTTTATCCATTTTTTTTTCCAAACACAAAACACTTTTAAAAAAAAAAGGCGTTGTTTATCCCACTGCTAACACCATATGTGGCAGGATGGCTTGTAGTGGTGAGGTGTGGTGAAGTCACGGACCAGGAAGTACCAGAACCAAAACAATGGATGGGTGGGTGTCACTGGACAGTTTGTATAATGTGCAATATGCAGATAAGCTGGGCCTTGTCTGTTGAAGCTTCAGCTGCCTCTGTGGTTTCATGTCCCAATAAGTATTGCTGCATCACTGAGATGATGCTGAAAAAGGCCTATGTGGCATTTTGCACGCGTCTTGGTAGCTACAGTAGCATACTGGTGGCTTACCAGTCCATGCTGTTACAATCTCTATCCTCTTTCCCCTGACTATAGACTACAGACTCAGTTAGATGAACTGAGCCTGGTCAATAACCACCTACTCCAGTTGTCTTAGTACAATGGTCAGACATTGGGCAGGAATATGGCTGCAGTGGTTGCGGCAAGAAGGCATCTCTGGCTTGCTCAGGCCTGAGTATCTGACAAGGACAAAGCGTTGTTCCTGGATGCACCTGTAATCGGGGCATACGTTTCGGCCAGCCGCGGATGAGATACTAAAACAATTTCACCAAGCACGGGAGTCTTCCAAGAAGATGGCACGCCTCCTCCCCAATCAGAAGCCCCCAGCCCGTAAGCCAGAAAAGAATTAGCAAAACAAGTACCCTCAGCCCCAGAAGCAGATTCAGGCTCCTGCAACCCGTGCTAGAACTAATACGCAGAACTGTTTTCACGGTGCGGAGGTGGCGGCCCTACTGCAGAAACAGGCAATTTAAATTTTTCACCCACTCAGCGATAGAGAAAAGTTTTACTCCAGATACTTCCTGGTGCTGAAACGGGATGGCGGCCTCAGACTGATCCTTGACCTCAGGCAGCTCAATCTGTACTTGAGAGTATGAAGGATCAATATGCAGCAGCTGTTGCAGACCGTAAGGTCAGGCGACTGTTTCGCTAGTGTGGACCTCAAAAACGGTTACTTTCACTTCCCTATAAGATCCAGCCACAGCAAGTACTTGCGGTTCACCTTTAAAGGCACCGCGTACAAGTTCTGTGTACTGCCGTTCGGCCTCTATCTAGCTCATGGATGCTATATTGGCACCTCTGAGACTAAAAGGCATCAGAGTAATCAATTACCTGTACATCTGGCTGATATGTGCCAAAAAGCATTTCTGCTTTCCATATCAACCAGTTATTGGAATTGGAGGCCTTCCTTTCCAGTCTGACAGGGAGAGAAAGTTCCATATGCTCTGTCCAGTTAGGGCACTGGCATATTATGTTGACCGCACCCAGAATTGGTGGCAATCCAAGCAATCATTTATTTGTTTCGGGTCCAAGTTCCACTTACATGCCCGGACTGCAGACATTGTAACCATTACCCTTCAAGGTCGCTGCATTTACGCCAACGCAGCAGGCCTGAACAGAAAATGGCGCTGAGCCTTATGCGTCTCCTGGGGGCGGAGACTACGTCTGACTCATATCGGGCTCTTAAAGGAGCAGCTTTGATATAAGTGCTCAGGTAATTCAGGCTATAAGAGATATATCACTGACTCGAGTCGAGTCACTGACTCAAGTCATTAAAACTCTGGCGGAACCAAGAGTGGAACAAATCAGCTTGCAGCGGGAAAATTCAGGCAATAGAGTACCCTGCTGCCCCAATGGTCTTACCAGAGACTGGCACCACTTTCTCAGTCATTACATTTTTAAAGTAGGGCTAGTCTCGACCCAGAATTACCAGATACGGTAACTTGTCTGAGACAGCCACGTTTATGCAGCTTGTCTGACTTCCGACAGTCAAATATATTTTAATTGTGGGATATGTCTTGGTTTCTCCATGGATACAGGAGATAACCACAGTTCCACAGTTCCCAAGACACTCCCGCCAAAAGAGCAGTTCTAATCAAAGTCGGTCTGTATCCTGAGTCCACTAATGCATGGGTACTCATATTACCTCAACGATGCAAGATCCTTCCCAACCATTACCCCGAGACTTACCTGCCTCCAGTGTTGAAAAGCGGGAGGCCACATCACATTCCATCGCTGCGGGACAGTTCTGCACAACGTGACCGGCCTCATGGCACCAGTAGCAGACCGGGTGAAGGGCGCCAATGGAGCCTGTGTGTCCGGCTGCACTAAGCCCTGTTCTAACCCAGCTGGGGGCGACCTCAGTGTTTGTCTGTTGGGCTTCGGCAGGGTGCAGGTCTAGGGGTGATGGGTGCCCTTCGGTGAGGGGTCTTCGGGAGGAGGAGGAGCCAACATTGCAGCCAGCATTGGCGTTGCCAGCATTGCTGCTGCCAGAGTACCCCGCACCCCTGCCAGCTGCATGTGCAGAGGGTCCAGCGTTGCTGCTGTTGGAATTCCCCCGCATTGCAGCTGCCAGCATTGCCATTGCCAGCATGGTCGCAACTGGAGTGCCCTGCACTGCTGCCAGCGTGGCCACAGCTAGAGTGCCCTGCGCCACTGCCAGTGTTGCTGCTGCCGGCGTTGCTGCTGCCAGTGTTCCCACTGCAGGAGGGCCTCACACCGCTGCCAGTGTTGACACTGCCAGCATTGCCAAGACTGGAATGTTCCCCACCTCTGGCAGCATTTCCACTGCCAGCGTTGCCAGGACTGGAGTGTTCGCACCACTGTCAGCATTGCTGCTGACATCGTTGCCACTGGGGGCCCAAGGGTTGCTGCTGCCAGAAAAGGGAGGAAAAGAGAGGGGGGAGGAGGTGAAGAGACTGCCTCCACCTGTCTGGACCTGTTGCTCGTCCTGTTGCCAGAGTTGTTCGCCTGGTCGCCTACTGCGCTCCCCCTGAAACCCCAGAGGTCACTGCGCTGTCAGCTGACGTCACTGGGGTTCCCCCTGCCTCCTGCTTGGTAACCCTTCCATTCTCTCACCTCGGCCTGCTGGTGCAACAGTCCGGGCACCAGCCTGCGCTCCAGTTGTCTTTGGCACCTTGATTGGGTCCCCTGTCGCCAGGTCTCCCTTCAAGGAGGCGCCGGAAGGTGAACTGACCAGCCCTCCATCCCGCCCCATGGACATGAGGGGAGGGGGTTGGTGTTTTAAGGGGGAGGTGGGTGTGGGTGTGTATGGGCAATATTGGGTTGGCAGGGAGGGGGTTAAATTCCTCCTTGCAAAAACACGTGGGAATTATTAATTTGTTTGATTAGTGATGATTAATTAGGCACCAGTCACAGGGTATATAAGGGGTGTTAATGGTGTTGGGTAGAATTAATGTTGGTGCTAATGAAGGTGAAGGTACGTGTTGTTGTGGTGTATTGATATATTGGTCTATCGTTGGTGTTTAGGGGAGTTTATAGTGCCGTGTTTCAGTGGAAGCGGCAGCTCGGCCTGAAACTATGTGTAATTGTTTTTGTTCAACAGTTTATTTTGGCCACCGTGCCGGGTTGTTTTGTTCCCGTGTTTTGTTTATTGTTTTATTATTTATTATTAAGTGCGCAATAGCGCTTAAACTCGCAACTTCTGTGTCAGAGTCTCCCTTCCTGGTCATAACAGCCTTGCCAGTGACGCTGTCCTGGGGATTGTTTTTCCCCATTCAGATCAGGTATTTTTTGTCAATAAATTGATCTTTCTCTACGAATATCTTGATAGTTCTCAGGATCCCAATATTAAATATAGTACAAAGCGTTAATTATTAAATTAATGTTTTCTAGCAGGCCATTGATGCACTTTTTTAGTGAGGGTTCTATAATTCATTTGACAGGCATGACAACTGAAAAGGTGAATCCATCATGATATATGCTTCTTAAAGTGGTTTAAATCAGCTGTGGAGCTTGTTTTGTTTTACGATGATAACCCATGTCTGCGGTAATTACTGCAGGAGTTCTACTTTCATCAAAATGTACAGAACTGTTTCTGTGTTTACAGCCACAGATTAATAGCACTGACTGATAGCGATTTTATGTGACGGCAATCTGTGTTTATAACATTCTTGATAAAATAACATAATGCTGAAATTAGGTTGGAATTATAACACTTAACCTATAAAAAGGGGTATGTGATGGAAGAAAAAAAAAAAAGATTTTAAATACCACTATAGTATTAATCTTGCATGGCATACCATTTAGAAACTGTTTATGATCAAACATTGTCGGCTCTTTATAAGGCTATCGTTGTTTAAGTGATCTGTCATGCATGCTATAGACAAACATGGCAATTGAACCAGCCATCTAAAGCCTTGCAAAGGGATTAACAACACAAGCTAATATAACACTCAGGTTTCCTTAAGACTTATTACTACTGTGTAGGGTGTACTGTCCCACTATAAATTTGATAGGATCCTGGGTTCAAACGACCCCAATGCTGTTAGAAGGTAAAGTCACTCACACAGCCTGGCCTCTCACATAAATTGAAGTTGATGTTTAGTTCTGTTAACAACATCTCTTCATTTGTCACTGCACTCAATATACATTTAATTACAAAACCAGTCTGATTTGTTGTATTGTGTCAGGGTGACAAATGTTTCCTCATTGTCACAATGCAAACAGTGTTCCACATTGGCTCAGGCACTTTATATGATGTCAAGTTTTTTTTTTTTTTTTCCAGTACAGATCTTTGCTGTCTGTCAAAAGCAATATCAGACTTTCTTATTGCCTCAGACACTGGCCGTTCTGACTGTCAGGTAAACAAGGGGCAAGCCAGGAACATCCACAATGGTGGCTACAGATACAAAGGTGGAGCCATCTAACTGTGTGTTTTTGTTTCCTGTAGGTCTGGGCGTTTACACTCCACACTGGTTTGTTCTCACTGCATGCACCATCATTGGCTGCACCAATAGTTCCCAGGTCACCTTGTTCACAGCACAGCTGCCACCAACTCATGTTGACAGCCCCATTCCTACTGTTCTCGACTCAAGAAGCATATATGTGCAGTAAGTACATTCAAGTTTTTGCTTAAGCTCACTCGTCTATATATAAAAAAAATCTCCAGAGAGTTCAGTCAGTAACTCAGAAGAGATAGGGGTTATGACAGAAAATTTAATTTATTGTGATTAAATGCATCAAAGTGATTAGTTTTGTGGGGCTGTGAACCTTTTATCATCATTTGCTTGGATTTTCTTCAAGTTAAAATACATATACACCCTCATTAAAGCATTGTCCTTGGGACGCCATGATGTTTTTTTTTGTGTTGCATAACAAGTCATGCTTTATAATGGTGGTGAGTTTACTCACCTTTTATTAGACAGTGTTCTATCAAAGAGTCTAGTAATGAGGCTGTGGGCGTATGTTCAGGAGGCTGTGTGGAACAGTGGTTAAAGAAAAGGGCTTATAACCAGGAGGTCCCCGGTTCAAATCCCACCTCAGCCACTGACTCATTGTGTGACCCTGAGCAAGTCACTTAACCTCCTTGGGCTCCGTCTTTCGGGTGAGACGTATTTGTAAGTGACTCTGCAGCTGATGCATAGTTCACACACCCTAGTCTCTGTAAGTCGCCTTGGATAAAGGTGTCTGCTAAATAAACTAATAATGATAATAATAATAATAACCAACACTCATTTGGATTGAAAAAATACATACTCAAATCTTTCTGTGCCCATTACCTTCTAGTTTAGTCATAGTAGTATTTTTGTACAGGATGCTGTTTAATCAGTGGTTCTCAATCCTGGTTCTCGGGGACACTGCCCTGTGTCCTGGTTTTCATTCCAACTGAGCTCTCAGTTACTTAAGTAAGCCCTTAATTGAACTAATAATTAGCTTAATTAGGCTTTTTTTAATTGTTCTAAAAAGTTGCATATTTCAAGTTAGTTATAAACTGAAATCTCCAACTGTATAATAGCAGAAAACAATTAAAAAGGCCTAAGCGGGAAGACTGACTCCTCCAGCATAGGTGGTCCTGGCAGCGGAAATGCTAACAGCAGCAAACAACCCCCAGGTAGTGACGAACAGACCTCCCCAGGCGATGGTGAACAGGCATCCCGGGGCGATGGTGTTGATGCTGGCAGCGCAGGACACTTCAGCAGTGGTATTGGTCTCCTCACCTCTCCCCCCTTCTCTGTAGCCGGTTGCTCTCTTCTCTTGGGCTCCGGCCCCAGAATTTCTGGCAGCGCAAATGCTGCTGCTGGATTCAACAAAGCCCCGGGTGATGACGAACAGGCATCCCCAGGCGGTGATTTGCAGGCATCCCCGGGCGACGGCGAACAAGCTTCTCCAGGCGAGAGCGAACGTGCATCCCCAGGCAACGGCGAGCAGGCCTTCCCGGGCGACCACGGGGGAGGCCTGCTCGCCGTCGCAATGAAAATGCAAATTGTGGTATGTTTGTGCTGCCGATCTTAGTACATCTACCCCAATATGTGATATTTTAACTAATCACTGTAATAGTTTTTACAAATTACTCATTTTGTGTGCACTACAGCCTACTGCTTGTTATGTCCCTCTGCGACTTTGTGCCCAATGTAAATCCAGTGGCTAGAGTCGCTCTTTCCCAGGGATCCAGAAACATAACTCGGCTGACTTTGTGCTTTCCCCCCAGGCTGCATAGCTCCGGCTGGAGCTTATTTTAATTGTTGTTTTTGTTTTTTAGAACCATACAAGGCGTTTTATATTATTTATGTAATAAGATAACATATAATATAATACAGAAACAATGAGAAAAACAAAGTCATTGAAGATTATTGCATTACTGTTTGGTGACATAATTGAAAATACAAAAATAAATGTATAGGCTAAATCATCTTATTAGCATTACCTACAAGTTTACAGCATACCGTAAATGAACAAAAGTACCTGCATTAAATACAGGACCCTATAGAGAGAGGAAAATAAATATATAAAAAATAAAAAAATAAAAAATAAAAATAAATGGAAAGAGCTGGGTCTCAGACTATTGTGAGAAAGTGCAGGCAACAATAATATGAGTTAGGGACTGGGGGTTGTAAGTTGTAAGGTGTCAAAATATGAGAGAAAGGGCTGCCATGCAGTATAGAATTTAATACTAGATCCCTTAAGAGTAAATCTGATTTTTTCAAGTTTGAGGAATTGCATGATATCTCTAATCCAATGAACATGAGCGGGTGGGGCAGCCTGCCTCCAATTCATCAAAATAAGGCGGTGGGCCAAAAGAGATGCGAAAGCCAGGGTGCTGGATTGGAGTTTGGACAAAGGAAGCCCATCAGGTGCAATACCAAATATCGCTATAAGTGGTGTGGGGTCAATGGGCAAATAAAAAATTTGGGAGAAGGTCTCAAAGTTCCAAAATGCAGCTAGCCTGGGGCAGGTCCAAAACATATGGATCAATGAGGCTGGAGCCTGCTTACATCTATCACATGTAGGATCAATATTAGGATAAATGTTTGCCAATTTAGTTTTGGACATGTGGATGCGATGAAGGATTTTGAATTGAATCAGAGCGTGATGTGCACAAATAGAAGAGAAGTGTACTCTTAAAATAATAGAGTCCCAAATGTCGTCTGTAAAATTAAAGTCAAGGTCCTGCTCCCAGGCAGCCCTTTAGTAGTTATTGAAGGACAATGTAAGGAAAAAATAAAATTGTAAATTTTAGAAATCATACCCCTACATCGAGGATTAAGTTTAAGAAGAGAATTGATGGAGGATTCAACTGGTAAATTAGGGAAATGAGTCACCTTACTATGCACAAAGTGTCGAATCTGCAAGTACCGAAAGAAGTGTGCATTTGGAATATTAAATTTTTGAGAAAGTTGCTCAAAAGAAGCAAAATTATCATCAATATACAGATCTTTCACAAATTTCAGACCCTTACCATGCCATGCCTGGAAGGAAACATCATTCAAAGAGGGTGCAAAAGTATGATTCATAGCAATTGGAGAGAACATTGATTGAGACTGAAAACCAAAATTCTGTCTAAACTCGGCTCAAATCTTAAGGGAATGTTTTACTACAGGGTTAGAACTGAACTGTGTGAAGGAAAGAGGCAGTGAGGAACATATCAATGCTGGTAAAGATGTAGGCTGACAGGAAGCAGCTTCAATTAATAGGCAGACAGGCCCTGTCTGCTGTAGATGATAGTGCAGCCAGTATGTGATACAATGAATATTAGCTGACCAATAATACAATTGAAAGTTGGTCAAGGCCAATCCTCCCAACCGTTTAGGCCTTTGAAGGAAGGACCTGTGAATACGCAGGTTTTTCTTATTCCATATAAAAGATGAAATTAGTGTATCTAGCGTCTTGAAAAAAAGATTTAGGAATAAAAATAGGAATACACTGGAAAAGATATAAGAATTTAGGTAGCACATTCATTTTAACTGAATTAATGCAGCCAGCAAGGGACAGAGGCAATTCGACCAGCGGTTAAGATCTTTTTTAATATGTTCCAGTAAGGCGGTGAAATTAGATTTAAAGAGATCTACATAGGACCTTGTTACAGAAATTCCTAGATATGTAAATTCATCATAAGTAATTTTGAAAGGTAGATTAGCAAATTGACAATTTGTTGCAGCAGGATTGATTGGAAATAATTCACTTTTATGTAAGTTGAGTTTGTATCCAGAAAATTTACCAAATTGGTCCAGGGTAGACAGAACATGAGGAAGGGATGTAGAAAGGTCAGATAAATAAAGAAGGAGATCATCAGCATACAGAAACCTTTTGCTCCAGTCCTCCACGAATCACCCCACTAATACGCTGATTATTGCGAATGGAAGCAGCAAGGGGCTCAATTGTAATGGCAAATAATAGAGGGGATAAGAGGCATCCCTGACGGGTTCCACGATGCAAAGAAAAGTATCCCGATTTCATATTGTTGGTACGAACCGAGGCAACTTTTATCCAATAAATAAAGTTTTGACCAAAATCCAAATTTTTGAAGGGTAGCAAAGAGTCCCATTCCACGCGGTCAAAAGCCTGCTCAGCGTCTAATGAAATAAGTACTTCAGGGTCTGGGTGAGCAAAAGATGTATATATAATATTAAACAGATGTCTTAAGTTAAAAAAGGAGTGACGGTTCTGGATGAAACCAGTCTGATCTAAAGAAACAATAGAAGGAATCATTGATTCGAGCCTGCGAGCTAAAGCCTTGGCCAAAATCTTGACATCTGCATTAAGTAATGAAACTGGGCGATACGAGCTGCATTCGAGAGGGTCCTTGTTCTTTTTAACAGTAAGGATATTGAGGCTTGATAAAGTGTAGAGGGGAGAGATTGTGACTTAAGTGATTCAGCGAACATTTTTTATAAAATTCAACCGGAAAACCATCAGGCCCAGGAGACTTGCCGCTTTGCATTGATTTAATTGCCTCTGTTATTTCCTCAATAGAAAAAGGCTCCTCTAAGCTAGCCTTTGATTGGAGGTTAATAGAAGGCAAGTCAAGATTGTGAAAGAACGAGTCAATTAAAGAATGATCCGTAACAGATTCAGAAGTATACAAATTTGAGTAAAACACTTGAAATTGCTCATTAATAGCTTTTTGCTCAGTTACAATAGAGCCTGGCTGTGTTCGAATTTCAGTGATCAAATGAGACGCACTGGACTGATGTAATTGGTGAGCTAAAAACTTGCTAGCTTTATCACCGTGTTCATACAAAACATGGCGCGATCTGAGTAGTTGTTTTCTACCCGTTGAGAAGCAAGTAAATCAAATTCTGTCTGCAATCTTATACAAATATACAAATCAGGGGTGGGTGCAGCAGCATACTGCTGATCCAGCTAAAGAATAAGAGCAGTTAGCTCTGACAGTCTCTTCTTACAACATTTGTTCTTTTGAGCATTGAAAGAAATGATCTGACCACGCAGGTAAGCTTTCATTGCCTCCCATACAGTTGTAATGGGGACTCCTGAGTTATTTGTATCAAAAAAATAAGTAATCTGTTCAAACATAAATTTAACAGAATTTTCATCAGAAAGTAGCAGGCTGCTAAAACGCCAAGGAACCCTGGGCGTAACCTGATTCGGAAAATGTAATTCTAATATGACAGGGGCATGATCAGATATAACTATGCTGTGATACATACAAGAGCGAACAGAGGACAGCAATTTATTATCCAGAAAAAAATAATCAATACGTGAGAATGTGTGATGAACAGGAAAAAAAAAAAGAGTATTGTCTAGCTGTTGGAAATAAAAAGCTCCACGGGTCAGAAACCCTGTAATCTGAAAGAAAGGATCGGATGGCTAAAGCAGTTTTAGAAAGTGAGGTAAATTTCGAGGATGAGCGATCTAATGTAGGATTTAAACAACAGTTAAAGTCCCCAACCGAAAGTAAGTGATGTGTATTTAAATCAGGAAGTGAAGTTAAAAAATGTGTAATAAAATCCCTGTCATCCCAGTTTGGGGCATAAACATTGGCCAGAATCATAGGAGTATTAGCAAGTCTGCTTACAACAACAACATAATAGCCGTTCTTATCAGCAATAACTTCAGAAGCAACACATGGTATGTTTTATGTACTAAAATTGCAGCACCTCTGGCCTTGGCATGAAATGTTGAATGGTAGAGCTGCCCCACCCAATCCCTGCGCACGCGGAAGTGATCTGACATTTGAAAATGGGTCTCCTGCAAGAATGCAATTCCAGCATTTAAATGCTGGAGATGCTCTAGAACCTTGTGTCACTGGGTGATGTAGCTCTTTTACGTTCCAACTTACAAAACTGACAGCACTTCCTCTATTAGCACATACCATAATGACAACAAAAATACAAGATCAAACTATAGGCTGTAAAAGATAACCCAAGGTAAAAGAAATCCATTATCAACTCTAGATCAAATGGTTGCATAAATAGTGCAGTTGTCTGAGACCCGAGAGAAAAAAAGAGAAAGGCAAAAAAACTGAATTTAACCCCCACCCCTCCACCCTGACATCAACTCCCCAAACGAGAAGCAAGCCCACCCAGACATTAATTCCAACCCACTCATCAGGTGAACCCCATTCACACTTGTCTTATACATACCTAACCCCACAGATACAAGTGAAAGGTTACAACCCACAAAATACAAATTTTATTTATTTATTTTTTTTATAGGAAAATAAATAAATATTAAAAAGAAAAAAAAATAAAGATTGACTAAACAAATAGTTATAATATTAGAGACTTAAATATGCAAGTAAGGTAAGACAGTAGTGACCATAGGCTCCAATCCAGCTCGCATATTGTAAAAAAAAAAGAAAAAAAAAATATATATATATACTGTATATATTTGACACTAGCAGTACAGGTACCACGGCCAGTATTAAGTAGTCCAACTCAAACTACTTGCAACCTAATGTTTTTAAACAAAAAATAACTAAATAACATAAAAAATACTGAAAATACTTTGATACCCTGTGCCCACATTGGAAAAAAGGAGAGGAGAAAAAAATATATATATATACATACATACATACATACATACATACATACATACATACATATATATATATATATATATATATATATATATATATATATATATATATATATATATATATATATATATATATATATATCCACACACATACACACATATATAAACAAACAGACACATAAATATACAAAATAAAAACCAATAACAAAAGGGGGTATTTAGCATCTAAAAATGACTAAAATGACTCAAGGTAGACAATCTGTTTGTGTAAACAGTAACAGTTTATCCACAATGGTACTAATAACGATGTAGAAATAATTAAGGTACATTCTTAGAAGAATAATATTCTAGTTCACCTTACCATTTTCTAAAAATATATGTAGTTATCTGTACAGTATATATAAGAAATGAAAAAAAAAAAAAAAAGATATTTAAGTAACACGGCCAGGCAAACAGTATGTTAATCATTGAAAGCAGGGCTTAATTTAAACCCTGTTGACCAGTTCAGCATGGTCTACAAAAACAAAACAGCTGTGGTTAACTTGGGGGTTCTTGCTGGCATCCAGGCAAGGGAGAATGTCACTTTTATAGAAAGCTTCAACCTCCTGTACCAAAGTGAAGATCAAATTCCGACCCTTAAAGAAAATATGAAGTTTGGCTGGATAGAGCAAGCTGAACTTAATATCCTGTTTGTATAGCCTTGTCTTTATGTCCTTAAAAGCTGCATGGCTTCTGGCAACATCTGAGCTCAGGTCGCCACCCGGAGGACAAGCTCCTTGTTCTGATAACAATGCAAACGGACGATCACGGGTCTGGGCCTTAGGTGAGGAGCCAGCTTCGGTGCTAGAGAGCGATGGGCCCGATCCAGCTCCGGAGCCGATCCCAGTGCCTCACCCCCAAGTAGCTCCATAAAGAAATCAGACATAAACTTAGTGGGGTGCGAGCCCTCAACCACCTCTGGCAGACCGATGAGTCGGAGAGTCTGACACCTACTACGATTTTCCAGATCCGACAGCTTCTCCCTGATCACCCTGTTGTCAGCAACAAGTGTCGCACAGGAGGCCTCCAACTCACAAACCTGATCCCCAGTGTCGTCAGCCGAATGCTCAAGGATATCAATGCGGTGTCCATGTGAAGTAACTGTGGTCTGGATGGCATCGAGAGATGTTTTAAAAGAGGCAAACGAGTGCTGAAACTCTGCAGTAAGATCAGCGGTGAGGGCTGCATGGAGCTTTTCTAGCTTGGAGACCATGGCAAACATAGAAACTGGTGCGGGCTCGGCAGAATCAGCAGGCCCCAGTTAAATACACCAAACGCGGTACCTTCAAGGTACTGATCTGGTTCCAGTCCGCTACTGACTTTGCTCAAGTCACCGGTCTGGTACCAAACCAATCCCGCTTGGGTCATGACCCGCCCAGTCGATATCTGTAAGCAGACTGAGGAAGCACCTGTACAACTGTACACTGCATTGCATCATGCCTGGGTTCTATCCCTGTAAGACATGAAGGCCAGTCTGCCTATTGAGGACAAGTCCTGCAGGTGCTCTTCCTGCCTGGGGTCAGAGCACGCCAAGGATACACTGGCTAATCGCAGCTGTTGCGAGTTTTGTGACCCTTTTTCCAAGCGCGCGCTTGAGAAGCAGATATCCCGCAGCTCTAAGGAGGACTCTGCGTCCCTTACTCCTGCTCAGTGCTCTTCCCCATCACCCTCTCTTAGAGAGGTGGCTACCTCCTCACCCCATGGCTCTGTGCCAAGGGAGAAGGGACAACGCACCCTGGAAAATAGCCCACACAGGAGATCACCATCCTCATTGTCTTCCTCATCCTCCTCGAGCTCTGCCTCTCCTTTCCCTCCCCCACTGAAGAGGAAGAAAAGTTGCCGTTCCAAGTGATTGGCAGACTGAGCAGATGGAAAAGCTCTGGGCAGCTGTTTCTCATCAAGGAACCATTCTCTCTGAATTGCTGTAGGAACATTTGGTGCCTCTTGTCCCGACTGTCCCCTTGGGGCCCCAGGGGGCTGCAGGTGCAGATTGGTGACAGGAGGACATACTGCCCAACGCAAACAGAAACTGACGTTCCCGTCTGAGTTAAGCTCTCTTTGTTGGCAGAGCTTATACTGCTAATCAAGAGGGCCACTGCAATATTGCAAGTGCCCTGGCCTACAGTAGGGGAAACAAGGCAGTCGATTTTCAAGAATGAGCCTACCGCATCTCTCATATCACCCCCAGTTCACTCAGACTTTCTTTTTGAAATCCAGTTTTCCTGGGACCATCTGGCATCAGCTTCTGCAGTTTCCAGGGGTGCATTATGCAGAGATGTTGGGCCTGACACATTTTCCGCTGGTTTAGGATTCTATTGCTGCCTTGGTCCAGGCACCTAATTTAGTGCTACTTTATAAGGATGCTGTCTGCCCTTACAAGCAATGTCTGGTCTCTGAGGTGATCCTCAAGAGAGCTTATACAGTCAGTGTGTTTGAAGCATGGCTAGACAATTATAACAGCATCCTGGTAGCCTGCCAGTCGCATTTGCTGCTGTACCTTTCTAAGAACCACAGGCCCACAACAGCTAGATGAGCTGTGCCTGGTTAACAAGAACCTGCTCCATGGCTGTGCCGGTACCTGCACGTAGGCAGCTTTGGCTTTCCCAGGCACACTTGTTTGACGGAGACAAAGCACCGCTGTTGGACACCCAGATCACTTCAGGGCATACGTTTGGTCCCGCGGTGGAAGAGATGCTGCATGGCTCTCACTGTGCGTTTGAATCCACTAAGGAGCTGGTTCGCCTGCTTCCTAAGTGACCACCTCCAGTATGTAAACCAGAGTCAAACTGGCACCCTAAGCCCAAGCAGCCTTAAAAACTGGCACTGCGCCCGCTGCCAGGGGTGATGTTCAGAACCAGCCCGTGGCTACTTGCTGCGGAGGCTTTAATAGGTTCCGCCGCCCTGCGCAGAGACAGAAGCTGCAGGCTAAGCCACAGGCTGAGCAGTAGCCCTACTAATTTACTGCCACAGGCCCAGGGCTCCTTCTCAGGGAGCTATCTGGACTAGATAGGTGGGAGTGCACCACAGACATCTGGGTGCTTACTACCATTCAAACCGGCTATTTACTGCAGTTCAAGCACGGTCCCCCTCCCTTTCGGTATATGACTACATCAGTCATGGACCCACAGGACGCCACTGTGGTGGAAGGAAGGAGGAAGGGTTCTAGTCTAGGTACTTCCTAGTGCCCGAGTGGGATGGTGGCCAAAGACTGATCCTCGACCTCACACAGGTCAACCTGTATCTGAGCCGAAGGAGGTTCAAAATGTTGATGAGGCAACAGCTGTTGCAGTCAGTCAGGCCAAGTGACTGGTTCACCATGGTGGACCTCAGAGACGCCTATTTTCACATCCCCATAAAACCAGCGCACAGGAAGTACCTGTGGTTTGACTTTCTGGGAACAGTGTACGAGTTCCGTGTCTTGCCATTTGGCCTCTCCCTAGCTCCCAGTGCCTTATCGAAGTGCATGGAACCTATCCTGGCCCCAGTGAGACTCAAAGGCATCATAGTGCTCAATTATCTGGTCGACTAGCTAATTTGTGCCCACTCTCCAGCACGGAACTGGTCACTGGCCACCTTCAGTTGGGCCTTATGGTGAATCATGCGAAGAGCCAGCTCATGCCTTCCCAGACGGCCTCCTATCCAGGAGTGTGCTTGGACTTCGAAGCCAGAATAGCTGCCTGTTTGGAGTTCTTCCACCTCAACAGAGCACTCACGGTAGTGATGTTTCAGAAACATCTGGGCCTGTGACAGCAGCTTTCCAGACCTTTCATTGGGTCTCCTCTGCATGCGCCCTCTACAGGCCTGGTTCAACAACATGATTTTTCAGCCCGTGTTGAACTGTGACCGCCTATTGACAGTGTCCCACCACTGTCTAAAGACACTCTCTTGGTGGAAACAACCGGCCCATCTACGCCTAGGCATAGCTCTGGGCAGTGTCAGCAGAAGGGCTGGGGCACTGTGTAGAATGGTAGGGGTGTGCAAGGTGTGTGGAACCCTCCTTGGCAGGGCCTCCACATCAGTGTTTTGGAACTGCAGGCAGTTTACTTGACCTTCCAGAATTTTTTGCAGGAGATTTGAGGTAGACATGTGCTTGTCCGTACAGACAACACAACAGTGGTGGCTTACAACAACCTCAGGTTGCACAGTCTCCATTGTTTGGCCCACAAGGTCTTACTCTGGGCACATGAGAACCTCCTCTCACTGCGGGTAGTACATCTGCCCGGGGTGACAAACTGGGCGGCGGACCTTCTCTCAAGGAGAGTCTCCAGCAGCTCAGAGTGGGGGCTTCACCCTGGGATGGTGAGACTCATTTGGGTGAGGTTCAGAAGAGCAGAGATAGATTTCTTTGTCTCCCAGGAATCAACCCACTGTCTCCTCTGGTTCTCCGTAATAGGTGACGAGGACCCGCTGGCAATAGATGCCTTAGCACACCAGTGGTCGAGGTAACAGTTATATGCCTTTGTAACAGGGTGAGCAGCCCTGTACAGGGTTTGTTTATTTTAGAATGGGGTTTCCCCCTCCGCCCCTGTGTTATTTTGTGTTTGATTATTATTATTATTATTGTATTTTGATTTAGTTAGTGTATTTATATGACGGCAAAGCGCCGCATATTTTGTTATTGTCTTGTTTATAGAAGTGACGGCGTAGCCGTTTGTTTGTTATTATTTAGTAGCGTGGAATGAAGCCCCATCCACACAGTATTTAGAAAACTCGTGCAGGGGGTGGCCATCTCCCGAATTAATTAGGTGATTTAATTGGTTGCTAATCGGGAGATGGTCACCTGTATAAAAAGCCTGCAGCTCTCCAGCTCGGGGTGGGTGTTTAAGAGGAGAAACGAGAGCGGAGAGAGAGAACGAGAGAGGAAAACGAAACTTTACTTAAAAAAAAGACATAGGAACAGTGAAGGCAATCTGCCCAGCCTGACCTGTGTTGTTTTATTTATTTTTTGTTCGCGATTATTTTTGTTTACTGTTTTTTTTTTGCTCTGTGAGCAAGTCTTTTTGTTAAAATATTTGATTTATTTTTGGATTTAAATAAATGGCGCCGCCGAGACTTTCTTTGAACTGGAGTGCCTGGTGTCAGTATATTTTTCCCGTCCCTGCTTCTGTCTGACGTCACCCCCCAGCCATTCCTGTCACAGCCTTCCCACTACTCGCCCTCCTCCCACTCTGGAGAAAATGAGGCAGGATCGGGCCAAGGTGCTCCTAGTAGCCCCTCATTGGCCCAGGAAACTGTTTTTCAATCCTGATGCAGCTCCTGAGCGGCCTACCGTGGAGACTGCTGAAGCGCTGCAACCTGCTCAGTCAGGCATGGGGGACATTGCATCCTGACCCATCGAGCCTGCACCTCTGGGTCTGGCCCCTGAACAGCTGCATTTGAGCGTGACACCCTGCAGAAAGTCAGAGCACCGTCCACGCGCTCCTAGTACGGGTACAATTGGGGTGTTTTCCAGACGTGGTGTCTGCCTCGTAAGGTTCGATTCCTTGACCTGTCCCATGGCAGTTATACTGCAGTCTTTGCAGGACCTTTTTGACGAGTGGAAATCCCCCTCTACGATAAAGGCAGCCATTTCGGAGAGCCATACATTCTACATAGCAAAAGCCTGCTTAATTTTTACAGAGGCCAGGACAAAGGTCACGCTCCATACCAATCCTGCCTGTTTGCCAAGGACTATCTGTCCAAAATGGACAGTAGACACGGTTAGGACTGCCTATTAGCTGGCCAACTTGCCCCCTCCAGAAAAGCTCACTGCCCATTCCACTAGGGGCGTGGCAACTTCTTGGGCTTTTTTCCAGGGTGCATCTGCCAAGGATATATGCAATGTTGCGGTGTGGGCTACTCCCCATACCTTCACTAGGTTCTAGAGGCTGAATGTCGTGGATCCTCAAAACCCTGGTTTTGGAACTAGAGTGTTAAGGATGGCTTCCCAGTTGACCCTTACAGCACAGGCATAAAGGTGAGTGTCTCCCTCCATTTTTTCACCCTAGCTACTTGTTCCTGGGGTTCTGTATGGTAAAGTACAGGGCAGCCTCTTGGCTTAGCCTTGTAGCACTTGTTCTGCAATCTTGCCATTGCAATGTCTTTGGTACACTCACCCATATGGTAATGGTTACATTTCATACTTGAAATGGAATGCTATGTTATTATCATAATCCTGGTTCCCTGAAATAAAAATGTAACCATTAACCTTCAAGGTCGCTGCGTCCATGATTGCAGCAGGCTTAAAGTAAAAATGATGCTGAGATCTGTGAGTGCTGTCCTTTTGTGCCCTTTCATATACAATATTCAGGTTTTGTGTCTTTAGGAAGTAAATACCTACATGGTAATGGTTACATTTTTATTTCAGGGAACAAGGGTTATGATAATAACCTAACATTTTTGTGGATGCTTCAGTAACCCCATAACCTAGCAATAACATTTGTTTAGGTATTAACAAGTCACTGTACCATATTCCTATAAATCTTTCAGTGGTGCTTTCCATAAAAAACATATCTGTTCATTTAAAAGAGGTAGACTTTTGTTTCTTATACATCTGGTATTTAGCTGTTGACTGCAATGCTATTGAATAATAGCTCCCATTATTGCATATAGCACATTATGCTCATTTTTGACTACTACTACAAAATAACTTATTTTTGACCCTCTCTATGTTATCAGCATTGGTGAGATTATGACGATATTGGTGGTTTGAAGAACGTCCTAGTTATGTACTCCATCTTAAAGGAGAAAGGATATCACTAATGACCTTGTTACCTTCATTCAAGCATGCTGGTTTTTTTTTCTCCAAGACGTTTCCATTTTCTAAACTCACTGCAGGTGCTGCCTAGAAAAAATTAGCGGTTGTCTAAGATCTTGCATTTCTCATAAAGTACTGTATATTACCCCCCTCCTTAGTGCTCTTCAATTTCTATGAAAGCCAGTAATGGCCTCTTTATGATCAAATGTGACTGTGGGCATCTTTCACTGTCACTTAAGAACAATTGAATGAGGGCAAGATGCAAGAAGGCAAAAAACTAGTATCCTAACAGACTACATAATTCCTAAGGAAAAGCTGACATTGGTAACACTTGACATTGTTTACTTAAAAAGAGTCATTTAATGAAATTGCTGAAGAAATTACCTATTGGTATACACTTCCTAGTTCACATTTATCAGTAATATACCACAAAGTATAGTGCATGGCTTTATAAAAAGACATGATTGCAATTGCAATAATTTTAAAGGTGTAGGACCAGTTAATACTGGCAATGGTAACTATATAATAACCTTACATGACTTTCATTCTGTTAGGCTGGTAATGTATTTGGGTTTAAATCAATGAGTTAAACTATCACTTGCTTTACATTTCTCTGTAGTTAGGCTTACAATTGCCTCTAAGACATTTATTTAAAAGATGTAGGCTATATGACCTAATTTGTTTTATCACTGATTTTCATAACTTCATTATCTGCAGACATCTCCTGATATATATATATTAGATAATGTTCTTTCCACAGAATGCACATTATTATATTTTTGAAGCTTGTTTTATTAATTGTTCTCATCTGTGTTGGTGAAATGGTTATTGCTTTCTGCAAAAGGACATTTTAATTTAAATATCAAAAATGAAATGATGCAGATATGGAAAATGAGAGAGAATTGTAGTTAGGTCTTATTTATGGATAATATACTTCTTCTCTAAGGGTCTAATTGTAAAAACAGTGACTTTATGAACAATTGCCTTGTTAGCAGGATGGTTGTAGTGGAAGGTTAAGGATCATGCTTGTTCAATACTATTTTTTATGCTGTGATTTGCTTATGAGAAAGGTTGCATGCACATGGTAAACTGGAGGATACTATAGAAGGTAAAGTCAGCACAATCATAATGCCGGACATGTGCCTTCTCTGCTGTTTATTAATTTTAAGATATTTATGCAGGATAAATCTGCTGAGATGCAGTAGAAATGTCCAGCCAAATTTACAGGGCTAGGGGAACTAAAGAAGCAAAGGGAAGGGATTTTTTCCAAGTTACTTTAACCTGTATTTTGGTTTCGTCAATGACATAATGATCTGCTGCATCACAGCGTCCCTTAACTCCATGCTGGAGTATTAGGAAAGCTTTATATTCCCCAGAGGGAATGTGCCTTCTACTCGGCTCCCAGAACAACATGCAGCAGCACCTGTCTTCCCTTTGTAGGTTGTTCTACTAAGTATGGAACATGCCTACATAATGAGAGCTGATGAGATTAGATTCTAAAGTTTTAAGATTGCAGACATTAAATGTTTGTGGATTAAAGAATGTATGCATTTTTTCAATTACACACAGGAACCCGCATTCCACCAAATCTTAACATATAACGGAATTCCTGTCGCATACAATATTTACCCTCTAAATCACAATATTTTCTTATTGACATTACCTTCATGGTTTTAGACAGCTGGTTTTATGGATCTTGATTTAGCACTAATCTTGTACCACTCAATGTTACTTTAAGTAAGGTAGTCCAAGACTAGAGCTAATAGGGGTTTGTGAAACCAGTCAAAAGAATGCCTGTCAGCTGGTTTCATTGTAACACTAATCATAAACATAAGATAACTTCAGGTAGTCTGAGACTTAGTAGTAATCAGGGGTTGTAAAACCAGCATTGGGTATTTTGTATTTATTTATTTACTGCTATTTATTTACAGGAAATAGCTGCAAATTACATATTTTCATCATGGACTCATTTTTTTTATTTTTTATTCTTACCTAGATGGAGAGCACCAATGAAAATTAACGGAGTTCTAGAGCGCTATTTATTGTACATTTCAACTATGGAACATGAGTTTGGTGACAGTAATATTGTGTACAACAGCTCAGAACTTTTCCATGATTACACTGTACGCCTCCTTACCCCAGGAACCAACTACTTCATGAGGCTTGCTGTAAGTTTAATTAAAAAAATAAGTATATATTTATATGTTCCAAAATGTCATACACGTAATCAAGTGAATTTCACAAAAGCATTTTATTCAAATGTTATTTTCCATAACCCTCTAAAACTGCACATATATACAAATGTTACAGTAAAGTTTGTAAATTGCCAAATCTCAAGATTTACTGGTAAATGTCGACATTTTCCAAGTAAAGAGGTAAATGTCCGAAATAAACATGATAATGGTTTACTTCTCAAGAATAACCAAGTGCCTTTGGCTAATGGCCGAATGTCTTTCTAATCGCCTTCACACATGTATGTAGTTGCCAACATGGCTGCCCCTAAATGATTGAATTAACTTTAACTGAATATTATTTTTTATCAAACTACAACATATTCAGAGTTTCCGTTAACCGGTACCAGTCAGAGACCGTTTCAAAAGCTCGTTGACCGGCAGAGACGGAAGCCTCAAGTCAGTTTGACTGGCAGCAAAACGTGTGAGAGGCAGCTAAAAAATTCTCGCTCCGAGTGGCTCACTTACTTAACACGCCCATAGTCAGTTGCCATCTTGGTGCGCAAATGCCTATTTACGTCAGCCCACGCTCTTTTTTTTTTTTCATTGAAGAAAAATCTGCCGGTTGTAAGCATAAACATACGTCTATGGTTGTGAGCCGATATGTCTCATCAGACATTAATAGGGACATGCTGCTAAAAAATGCTGCTTCAGATACAGCTGCAAGTTAAAAAAGAAACAGAACTGGACGTGCTTGAAGAGCCAGAAGACATCAAAACTACTACAAAACCTTCAACAAGTAAGAAAATAAAGAGATCGTACAACCCTGAGTGGGAAAAAAGTTTGTGTGGGTACGGCACGAAAATGTTGATGGCACTGACAAAATATTTTGCCAGTTTTGCATAAAAGCTGCATATAAAAATAGATTTACTGAAGGCTCGTTAATATGCAAGTTTCTTCACTGACAGCACATGCAGAATGCAGCGACCATATTTTAGCTATACTTAAACTGAAGCAGCAAGCTACCATGAAAAAGCACTGCGATAAAGCAAATCAATCCTCAGGCAGCAAACTGATTACTCAGCTGAAAGTTGTTTATCACATGGCACAAAATGACATTCCAAGTCACCAGTTTAGCGAATAGGTATGCTAAAATAGCAATAATGTTTGAAAACAAATGATTTAACTGTTTTGTTTTACGTTTAATTAAACATATGAATGCTAAAAGATTTTTCTACATGTAATTTTGAATACGTGTATGTGTAGAGTGGACATAACCGGTTCAATTTGTGTGGTGACCAGTAAAATATTTAGTAACAGGTTACTGTGACAGGCTGTGTTTTTTCCTAGCGGAAACACTGGTATTTGGAGCACAATACCCATTGTGGATTCTTTTATACACAAATTTGTTGGTTGTTCTACTTATGTGGATCACAGTAGTATTCAGTACCATGTTGTACTAATTTAAATTGCTCAATTGTGCATTACTGTAAGCTCATTAATGATTATTTTCTTGATTGACATTTTTTATGCAGAAATAAATACATTCTTTGACATTAATGATTATTTTGTTAATTGACAATTTATATGAAGGAATAAATACATTCTTTGATGATGTACCTGTGTTTACCAATATGCTTCGATAAATCATAAGATTAACCAGTAAATGTCCAAAAAGCAATATATTTCTTCATAATTCCTGACATTTACCCCTTTACTTGGTAAATGTTGACAGTTACCAGTAAAACTTAAGATTTACCAGATTCAAACTTTTACTGTAACATATATATATATATATATATATATATATATATATATATATTGTAGCGTATCTCGGTTAATGCAGGCAGGCACATCACACAGGGCGAGGCAATCCACACTCAGGTGGAGGGCGGGCGCGAACCTGGGACCTCCCACACTGAAGCATAGCGCCGATACCACTGTACAAAAGAGCCGCCTCCTTTGCAAGGAGCATATATCTGGCTTATGTCTTCATGCATGAGGTCCCGGGTTGGTGCCCGCCATCCGTCTGTGTGTGGATTGTCTTGCCCTGTGTGATGCACCTGACTGCGTTAACCGAGATACGCTAGAATATATATGTGCAATAAACTTGACACAGAGGGCATTACCAGGCATTAATGTCCGTTTGTGTGATGAGGTCTGATAACAACCGAGTCAGCAATTTGCTAAACAAATGCAGCACACACTCACTTTTTTATTTTAATTGTTTTGTTATTTTAATATAATAATTTTATTTTTTTACTAATGAAACTCAAAGGTGAGTTCAGCATGCACAGTAAATCCAAGATGGACTTTTGTTCATTAAAAGCTTATTTAATAGTTTAAAAAAAAAAAAAAAACTTTAAAAAATCTTTAGATGTCTTTAAGTTAGGTTAAAACGGATTAATTTTAGAGGTTGGCACGGGTAGAAAATCTGGAACCGGGTACCCATATATTAATGTTTTAAGTGCACGCTATATATTTGAATACTATATAGTACTAAGCAGGGTGCGTTGTTAAATTCATCGGTGCCTGCATTGCTGAGTCGGAAGTGACATCACTTGGTGCTGATCGGTGCGGGGAATTTAACAACAGTTTGGTGAATCAACATAGCTGATAATAATAATAGAAAGGTTGCTGCTGCGGCATGCAAGGCTGTGGTTGATCTGTGCGAGCTGAAAGCTTATTGGGAGGAAGGTTGAGTTATATTTAACCAACTAATTAGGAGCTAGCTCGTTACATTAAAATGTAGAAAGCAGCTAGCCTGCAACTATAAAAATGAATATATTAATGGATACACTTTCAAATACAGTTCGCCCACTTTTCGCAACTTTGTAACATATTTGTTTGAAGTATAAAAGGACAAATAACATACACGATAAAAAAAAAAAAAATGTTCTCGTTCTCATATCGAATTCTTGTACGTCACCAGCTCAGTCGGCTACTCTGGATAAGTTGGCACATGTGATATTGTTTATCAATATGTTTATTAGCGCTATTATAGATTTATTAAAAATACACAACTCCACATGCATTTTCAAAAGATTTGGCGTCTCTGAATCCACAATTACATTGATAATAGTATCTCCGTACAAGACAAACTTCCACAGTGGGAGCGGCCATTTCGGGTTTTGCTGCAGTTTACCGACTACCCCGGTGAATCCGCTGCTTCAGCGGTGACACACCGGTGAATTTAACAACAGTTTGTTGAGCAACTCCTGGTGAATTTAACAACGGTATGGTGAATCCACTTTACATCGGTGCATGCAGCGGTGAATTTAACATTTTTATGTTTTATATTGTCAGTTAAAAAATTATTTTTTATAGTCAACCTTTAGGAGTTTATTGACACACATGCCTAAATTAAAATTTATGTTCTACAAACACAAAACATGCGTTTGGTTCCTGTGATACCTAGCTTTTAAAAGCCGTGGTAATAGCAAGCTCAGTTACAAACAAGCACTTCATCAGGAAAATCCCAATAATGGTGCTATTTTTTTTTTTTACTTTGAAAACTAAATTTCTGTTCATAGTTGCAAAACCATCATTTGGAATTTCATTTTAAATTAAAAGCTTGCAATGTGTCAAATTATATTGTGAATAATGTACTCGTAATTAACATTGAATATGTTTATATTTATTCATTGCATAAATGCCTTTTTGTTAAAAGATTATACAGTGTTTTGCCACAATTGCTATAAAAAAAACAATTAAAAAAAAATAGAACTAGAAGCAGTGTAGTGCAATATGTAAACAGTTTATATTGTAGAAAATAAATGTTTCAAACAAGAGTTTAATTCTCCTTTTTACAATATCTTGGCTAAATTACCTAAATGTTAACATTTTAAAACAATAACCTACGTTAAAAGGAAACAGGGAAATAAGGGAAACTGCAGTATATTAATATCTGTTGAAAGAATCACATGTTTAATATTTGTTGTTGTAAACATATTAACAAATTCCGATCGTCTTCAGTATTAGTATTTTCTTAATAAATGTTATTTTAAAAAGATGTATGTTTATAGGCATGCAGTGGAGGTGGGTGCACAGTAAGTGAACCCATCATGGCCAGGACTGAAGAGAGTACACCAGAGAATGTACCTGCCCCGAACGCTCAGTCTTTTTTATCAGATTCCTTCAATGTCTCCTGGACTGAGCCTGAGCATCCGAATGGTAAGTGAACTCTTTTAGGCGTGAGTTAAAAACATAATTAGTAAAAGTAAATTCATATTCTAAATGGCAGCTTATGTGTAGTACTTAATTTTTAATGATCATTTAGCACATAAAATTCCTTAGATAACACCACTTTGTCTGCAGAGTATGTTGTTAAAGTGGCTAAAAAGTGCTCCCTTTTGACTAATGTTGTGAACTGCAGCTTGATGCTTTTCTTACTTGTCCCATTAAATTATATGCAGTTAATGCTTTCTTTTTTATGTGACATGGTGCTCACACAATGCAAGGACTGCATTTTTATAGATCTCTCACAAAAAATATGTGCAAAAGCTGTAGTTTACACATAATGACAAAGTACAGGCTTGGGCATTGAGGTGTGTTTGAATTGTGTCAAATGTATAATCAGGTGTGTGTTTAAATGTCTATTTTGTTTACAAATATTTTAAAATAAACAGGTATGTATTCAAATATTTTTTCTTACAAAAATGTTTTTTTGCATTTAGAAAAGTCAAACTTTGCAAAAATGTCTTAAAACATATTACACCAAACTACTGTATATATGTGTAAATGGATTTGCAGTGTGAATTAAGAATGTCCTTTACTGTAAGAAGCAGGCTTTTTGTACGCAACTTTTGACAAAATCCTCAACAGGTGGTTGCATAAACCCTGAGTAAACTGGTTGTACTGTACCTAAGGTATTTCAAGATTTGTGATAATCAGGGTCTGTGAAAGCAGCTGTCCCTTTTCGCTTTTCTCATTTTAAAAACAAAAACAAGACAGTCCTCAAATTATGTTTCATATTTTGATTGTTGATTGGGATTTCTTTATATATAAAATATTTTTTTTTTAAAAATCCTTATTTTATGTAATATAAATTACTTGTTGATAATTAAAAACATAATGCACCTGTGAATTAAATTGTGTATGATACCAGGAACAGTTAGTATCTATCATTAAAAATCCCATGATGTGGTTACTTCGTAAATATTTTATGATTTTGTGATATTCATCCAGCATCAATAATTGTATGCAAATGTAATTAGTGCTCCCCCCAGTTTAGATCTAGTGCCCTCCTAACCAGTTCAGATCCCAGATTGGGATAAAAATCTATGACAAATCATTATCAAAAGTAAAGTTAAACACAACAATCTAACTGTAATATGTGTTATTTCTGGAAAATTCACTTTTTAGAATTTTGTTTTGTGTGATAGATTTCAAAGCAGACACACTTCAAACTCTCATCAATGCTAACGTCTTTATCTAGCACATATACATCAGAAAACTTGTCACAAATTTTCAATCACGTCTGTGTGGTGGAGTGTCCTGCCCATTTGTATATATGTGTTTATTATTATTAATTATTATTTGATTTATGTATTGTATGACGGCGAAAAGCCAATATTATTATGTATTATTTGTATTATATTATTGTTTGGCAGGACAAGCGAGTTGCCGTCCACCATTATCTGTTATTGTTTTGTTATTGTTTTAAATACCTTGCGAAAATGCGTGACTGATCAGCTACTGAGTATTTAATTAGCTGACAGTCATGCTGCCATCTGCCAGTGAAAAGCAAAACTGCAGACTAAGAAAGGGAAATAATTGGTGATGTTTTTCCCTTTCAAACTGAAAAGTTTTCCCCCCCTTTTTCGTCCTAGAAAAATGAATAGAGAGACGGATAAGAAAATCAGAAGGAGCAGTAATGAAACAAGTCTGGGGTTAGGTGGGAGAACGCTCGGATGGTAAGAAACGCCAGTCATAGGGGGTCGGAACGCAGTGTGACCGAGAGGGTGAGGTTACTGGGCCATCTAGGGCAGAAGGTACTCCCGCCCCTCTCAATATACTGGACATGTGGCACTCAAGCGCGGACATAGTGTAGGGCCAACATAATGACCCGTCACTAGTGCATGCTTGGGGACAGGTCCTGTCTATTGAAGGTCAGGATGTTGACGGCGCAGGGGCGCTAGTATTTCCGCACTTCAATATCAAGGGGCAATTGCTGTATAGGGTAAACCTAGCCGCGGGCACAGGACAGCCTGTAACACAATTGTTGGTTCTCCCGTTTTGTCGGCCCGAGGTCATGAGGCTGGCTCATGATATCCCTTTTCCAGGGCACCTCGGAGCTGACGAAACAAGGGAACGGATATTGGCTCGATGCTGTTGGGTAGGTCTTCATATTGATGTGTCGAAATATGTAGCCACATGCCCAGACTGCCAGCGAGTAGCGCCGGGTCGAGTGTACCCCGCCCCTTTGGTTCCACTGCCTATTATTTCCACCTCCTTTGAACGCATTGCAATGGACATAGTGGGCCCTTTGCTACCTTCTGATTCTGGGCATATGCATATATTAGTGGTGGTAGATTATGCAACGTGATACCAGGAGGCAGTTCCATTGAGGTTCACGAGTGCAGCTGCAATAGCCAAAGAACTAGTGCAGAATATGGCTAGAGTAGGGATCCCCAAGGAGATTTTGACTGATCATGGAACCAACTTTCTGTCTAACACGCAAGTGTATAAAATATAAAACATATGTCCCATCAGGACAACTGTTTATCATCCACAGACGGATGGTTTGGTGGAACTTTTTAATCAGACCCTAAAGCAGATGCTGAGACGTTTTGTAAACCAAGAGAAAAAGCATTGGGCATTGCTTCTTCCCTACCTCCTTTTTGCAGTGAGAAAGGTGCCGCAGAGTTCGACAGGTTCTCCCCCTTTGAGCTCTTGTACAGCCGACAGCCTCGCAGCATCCTCGATCTGTTGAGAGAGGGTTGGGAGGAGCACAAAGGCACGTCCAAAAATGTAGTGCAGCATGTGCTCCTACTTAGATCACCTGGATTTGATCGGTCGTTTGTGCCCAGGACAACCTCAAATCAGCTCAGCATCGGCAACAGCAGCATTACAATAAAAATGCACGAATTCGAACCATTCGACCAGGAGACAAGGTAATGCTGCTACTTCCCTCCTCAGAATCGAAATTATGTGCTAAATGGCAGGGGTCATATGAAATGATTTGGGCTATAGAAAAGGTGAATTATGAAATTAGACAGTCCGATCGCCGTAATGAACGTGAAATTGCTCATGTAAATTTATTAAAGCACTGGCAGGCAAGGGAGGCCTTATTTATAGCCCCAGGCGATGTAAAGGATGATTTAGTCCCCTGTCCAGAGACCCCTAGCACTAAAATCATTTTGATGGGGGAACAATTGGTTCCAGATCAGCAATAGGAGCTGCATAAGCTTATTGAGGAGTTCAGTGATGTTTTTTCTGACTTGCCCGACAGAACTAACTTGGTTGAATATGACATTATCTCTGCCTCAGGTGTCAAATTCAGGCTTTGATAGACACGGCGATCCCCAAAACCAACTCAGGTGAAGTCGGTAGTGGGATTAGCCGGTTATTACCGCCTCTTTATCCCAGAGTATGCCACAGTGGTTAACCCTTTAGTTGACCTCACCAAAAAGAGTGCACCAAATTTGATTAAATGTTCAGGAGAGTGTCAGTGGGCATTTGATACTTTTAAGTGAAGACTCTGCTAGACCCCCACTCTCATCACAGCTGATTTCACCAAGAGATTCATCCTCCACACCGATGCGTCTGATGTGAGTTTGGATGCAGTCTTGTCCCAAAAGGCTGACGGAGTAGAACACACGATATTGTACATCAGAAAAAAATGAGTGTTTGGCTATTAATTGGGCTACTCACTCCTTATGATACTACCTGTTGGGACATTCATTTGATCTTGTCACAGACCACGCCCCACTCAAGTGGTTAAGCACAATGAAGGATAGCAGTGCCCGGATAACTCGGTGGTATCTGGCATTGCAGCCCTTCATGTACCACATGGTACATCGTGCAGGGAAAGACCACCAAAATGCAGATTATTTTTCCTGGGAGGGGGGAGTAATGGGAAAGGTAGATTCAGCCGAGTGTTCCTTCGGCTCCACTCTAAGCGGTGGGATGTGACAGAAAAACAATGATTCTTGGTGGTAAATCTCCCTCCTGACCTGTGAGAGCGCTAAGTAACGGGAACAGAGTACTCTGGACTGCTTGGCCTGACACTTCGTTCCTAAGGTTAAAAGGAAGTCTGTCATTTAGAAAAGGGGCGGAGCTTCAGTGTATTAACTCATCGACCCGTGAGGGAAATGATGTGGCAGCCGCGGATTGGAGGAGCGGCTGCAATCATTTACCAAGGGGTCATGAGTAACGGTATAAGTAGGGGACGGAGCGACGCAATCTGTTCCTTTGTTTTGGTTTATGAAAAAGAACCCGGAAGGACCTGTGTTTTGTGTATCCGCATCGTGAGTGTTTGTTTGTTTTGTCTAATTGTTACTTGTTACTATTAGACAGCTAACACCTTCCGGAGCTGTCGTCAGAGGCCAGCACAAACCCGGAGCCACACTACATTTGTATCACAAATAACTGTATTTTCACCACAAGCACTAATTCATGCACTAACGGACTCGTGTATGTGTTTTGTGTTTTGTGTGGGTGTATATTAAACTGGACTATTTCGGGACAAACCCGGGGATTACAAAGTAAGTAATACATGCCGCTGTATTACTTACCATCATTATTGTTTACTGTTTGTTTTGAAATCAGGCACTAGACATACAAACCCATTAAACTACTTTGCACCTGGATTATAATTATCTGTCTGTTCATTGGTCACTTGCACCTGCACACTGTTAACCACTTTGCCACACATCCTTGCAAGACTTACTTAGTGCTGTTTATTTTTTTACACAGGTATCATCACCAGCTATGGACTGTACATGAATGGAGTACTGGTTCAAAATTCCACCAGTCTTCATTTTCACATCAGTGGTCTTGATCCATGGAGTCTCCATAACTTCAGAGTCCAGGCTTGTACAGCCAAAGGCTGTGCCTTGGGTCTCTTGGTGAGTGCAGCTATTAACATTATGTTAATGTACAGCATGTCAGATGGCAATGGATGTCATAAAGGTGATCGATTCAGTCTGGTCAATACAGCACCCCTCTGGTAGCATTTGACATTTTAAACAAATGCCATTCAAGGGTTTTGATTTGACAGGCCATATTTGGGCAGATTTTCAATTTGTGCAGGATATAGTCAAAGTTCTGCAGATGCAGCAAATGTTTTAAGAGAAACAGGTTCTTAATTTCTGTCAATTTAGCTAATCTTAGGCTGAATTTTCTTTGTTGCTAAGAAAAAAAAAGTAAATTTATAAAGTAGGCTGGTCACTCTGCAATACTGATTTGAACAGGTTGAATTTTGCTTATCTCAACAATGCAACCCATCTGCAAGATGAATATTAAACAATTCATGCAGTTGCACTTACTGTACAGGTGTCAGAAACCAGGCCTTTATTCTTAGAACCGTACTGCCCATCAGTTGATGCCTCAAGTTTCCACACCACATTAATGAACCAAAGTTTCCCCACAAACAACAGCTGTACACATGCATGTTTTAAATCAACGGCTAACCTGTAAGTGATTCTGGAAAAAGCTTTGAAGCCCAATCCTTTTTGCACAAAGAAAATATAAGATCCGGTAGAGGCCGTCATATAATTAATTTAATCAAATTCAAGAATACTAATCTAGATGTTCTACCTTCATCAATTAAAAAACAGGGATTTCATAACCACTGTTTTAATTCAGGAAATTAAAATCAATTAATTGATTGCAGTATGTGCAAAATAGTTCTGCACAGCTTTTATCAAGACCTTGATGCTGACGTTTAAGGCTTTGCATGGCCTTGGCCCATTATATGTCAGGGACATGCTTAACCTTTATTTGCCACAGTGGAACCTGTGATCTGCTAATGACTCTAATCTTCTTGTGCCAAAGACAAGGCTGCGCTCTATGGGCGACCGGGCTTTTTGCTTGATGGCCCCCTGCCTTTGGAACAATCTGCCTGGACACTTGAAGGACTGTGAGACTATTGAGGCTTTTAAATCTGGACTCAAGACATATTTTTTTATCAATTGGCTTTTTTGTAATTGTGCTTATTGTTTTACATGTATTTCTCTATTATTTTTTTTTCTTCCTCTGTTGTTAAGAGCTTTGTGATTCCTGCAATGAAAGGCACAATATAAATAAAATTCCTTATTTTATATATATATATATATATACAGCTCTGGAAAAAATTAAGAGACCACTGCAAAATTATCGGTTTCTCTGGTTTTACTATTTATAGGTATGTGTTTGGGTAAAATGAACATTTTTGTTTTATTCTATAAACTACTGACAACATTTCTCCCAAATTCCAAATAAAAATATTGTCATTTAGAGCATTTATTTGCAGAAAATGACAACTGGTCAAAATAACAAAAAAGATGCAGTGTTGTCAGACCTCGAATAATGCAAAGAAAATAAGTTCATATTCATTTTAAACAACACAATACTAATGTTTTAACTTAGGAAGAGTTCAGAAATCAATATTTGGTGGAATAACCCTGATTTTCAATCACAGCTTTCATCGTCTTGGCATGCTCTCCACCAGTCTTTCACATTGATGTTGGGTGACTTTATGCCACTCCTGGCGCAAAATTCAAGCAGCTCGGCTTTGTTTGATGGCTTGTGACCATCCATCTTCCTCTTGATCACATTCCAGAGGTTTTCAATGGGGTTCAGGTCTGGAGATTGGGCTGGCCATGACAGGGTCTTGATCTGGTGGTCCTCCATCCACACCTTGATTGACCTGGCTGTGTGGCATGGAGCATTGTCCTGCTGGAAAAACCAATCCTCAGAGTTGGGGAACATTGTCAGAGCAGAAGGAAGCAAGTTTTCTTCCAGGACAACCTTGTACTTGGCTTGATTCATGCGTCCTTCACAAAGACAAATCTGCCAGATTCCAGCCTTGCTGAAGCACCCCCAGATGAGTCCAATTTTCAGCTTTGCCCAACACCTGGTCGTCTAATGGTTAGGCGGAGACCTGGAGAGGCCTACAAGCCACAGTGTCTCGCACCCACTGTGAAATGTGGTGGAGGATCGGTGATGATCTGGGGGTGCTTCAGCAAGGCTGGAATCGGGCAGCTTTGGCATGAATCAAGCCAAGTACAAGGTTGTCCTGGAAGAAAACTTGCTTCCTTCTGCTCTGACAATGTTCCCCAACTCTGAGGATTGGTTTTTCCAGCAGGACATGCATGCCACACAGCCAGGTCAATCAAGGTGTGGATGGAGGACCACCAGATCAAGACCCTGTCATGGCCAGCCCAATCTCCAGACCTGAACCCCATTGAAAACCTCTGGAATGTAATCAAGAGGAAGATGGATGGTCACAAGCCATCAAACAAAGCCGAGCTGCTTGAATTTTTGCGCCAGGAGTGGCATAAAGTCACCCAACATCAATGTGAAAGACTGGTGGAGAGCATGCCAAGACGCATGAAAGCTGTGCTTGAAAATCAGGTTATTCCACCAAATATTGATTTCTGAACTCTTCCTAAGTTAAAACATTAGTATTGTGTTGTTTAAAATGAATATGAACTTATTTTCTTTGCATTATTCGAGGTCTGACAACACTGCATCTTTTTTGTTATTTTGACCAGTTGTCATTTTCTGCAAATAAATGCTCTAAATGACAATATTTTTATTTGGAATTTGGGAGAAATGTTGTCAGTAGTTTATAGAATAAAACAAAAATGTTCATTTTACCCAAACACATACCTATAAATAGTAAAACCAGAGAAACTGATAATTTTGCAGTGGTCTCTTAATTTTTTCCAGAGCTGTGATATATATATATATATATATACAGTATATATAAGAATTGAGTCTGACCAGTCTACATTTTTACTTTCATAGATTTGATGAATTCCAGATGACAAATGGGGCAGGATTTTCAAAAAACAGTGTTATTGTATCTAACTCGTGGTATAGTAACGAGAGCATTAGTAGCAATGATTTTCAAACAAAATGTGTTAATTAAATCAATCTGTTAATGCTTTGAAATGGAGTTGATGAGGTCGTTAATGAACGCATTTCTCATTAAAAAGCTTAATTGTCGCAGATCACATACATCACTTCCTGTCTCAACGACTTGATAAGGGGAACTCATTAATCAAAATGCACGCTAACGAGATGAAGAAAAATGAATGGAAGCATAATTTGCGGTTATGGAAACTACTAGCGTTCAGGGAGACGGCTCTCCCACCAGCGAGCAGCAGCCAAATGGAAATAAAAAATAATGGGAATGTCTATTTTGTGTATAATTTCTAAACTTCATTTAAAATTGTGCATTTTGTACATCTATTTAGAATGTACATCTATTTAGAACACTTCACATATAAAATGCTGATTTACGATGATCTGGCATGTGGGTAAAAATCGGTTGGCACGGATTAAAAAAAAAATAAACCCCATTAGTCATTTACCCTCATTCGGGGGGATATTTTGCCACAGCTTACTATAGACAACTATTTTGTTGTATTTTGGTTAAAAAGAAAAAAAAATACCGTAAGCCATCTATGTATATTGTTTGGAATTTATTTTCTTATGATGACATCTACTTTTGCTTGTATTTTAGTATGTACGATTGTAGGCTCTATAGAAATTCATACGTTTCAAGTGCCATGTTTGTAGTTGTTAGTTATTATACATGTATACCATGTGTGTAACACTTCATTCTAGATTTATTAAGCTTTTAAAATTACGATACCCAATACCCAATTTGTTTATAATTAATTGTTCTGTGAATTTCTCTAATCATGCATTTTCTCTGTTACTCTGGCCTCCGTGGTAAATAAACTCAACATGATTAGCCACCGAACACTTACAGTATATGCATAGAAACGTGTGAAGGTGAAAGTGTACATTGGGAGTCTAACAACATTACAAATACTTTGAGGCAAAATCCATGTTGATGTTCTCAATCACATTCCTAGTGTTTTAACACAGGTGTTAAAAGCCACAGACGCATTGCAAATCCGCAATCACCGAAGGAAATTTTATTGTAATATCTAATATGACATTTTCTATACCAAGATTTCAGTTGTATAATTCAAATAAAATCTACAGTAGATGTCAGCTGTCATATAATGTACGTATGCAGAATTCAAATAGGCTACAGTTGCATTGATAATTTCTTGGTAGTAACATTACACTGGGTGCAAATAACGGTATATGATTTTAGCAAAACAACAAACGTTCTGTAAGGTTACAAATGGTTAAAATAAGTGAATACATCTCATGCATAACCACAAGTCTAAAATATTTTCACAACTATAAATATTGAATTATTGAGGCAGTCTAAGAAATTAAACCTGGTCCTGCCTCTCTCTCTCTCTCTCTCTCTCTCTCTCTCTCTCTCTCTCTCTCTCTCTCTCTCTCTCTCTCTGTATCATCGGCGTCACAGACACGGTCTGTTAAATGTCTATTTCAAAGTGAGTTTTATATTTTTTTTGTTAATTCAAACCCTCTTTTTCCAAGTGCAACTTAACTCCTGATAAATTATGACAATTAACACGGATTTGCTTTTAAATTCACACGCAAACAAACAAATATTTAGAAGAAGCCCTGCTTGTTAAGATATTAACATTATTTCGTAAATCAACATAATTTCAGAAATCATGTTAGGATGATTATTTAATAATGAAATAGGCAAAACAGCCGTTTGAAAATGCCAAGATCAATGCTACATACCACATCCTGCCCATGGTATGTTACTAAACTAGAAAACTTGATTTAGAAAGCTAAAAACATGTTTGTCTTTCTACTGAGCTTCCTGTAGTCACAGTAATTGAAAGAAATCCCTTACCTTTTGTATGCTTTGTGTCTGCTGATGACATCTACTGACCCACTGCAGACCTCCTATTTGTAAGTGGGAAATTTAACTGTTGGCCAATGAGCCATTCACTTATGTTTTTATCTAAAATAATCGTGTGCTCTTGGTGACCAGGAGATGTTTTTTGAATCCCTTATTTCTGCTACAGTAATAATGCAATACATTTGAAATATTCTCAATATCTTTCATTACTTTGTAACCTTGGGCTGCATTTGGACAGTTCATTTTGAGAACCACTTAAAATGGGTTTGCAGTGTTACAGGGTGTGAATTACAGGGCAATAAAATGTCCAGAAGTACTACAGATCACTGCCAATACAGTTTATAATACAAACAAATAAAATCACTAATAAAAAGTACTGTACCAGCCCCTTGTTAATATCCTTTACTTTAACCAATGTATTTTACTGTTCTCACCTAATTTTGTGCTGCAACAGTTACAATGATCTGGTTCTAGTGTTAATCGTAGACTACACAAAATCTGTAATATTAGCCTAGAAAAAGGAATGGACTTCAAAAAGACAATTGGCTGACAAAAGCTAAATAAGATAAGTTGTATATTGCATTTAATACAGAGCTATTTCGCTGTGGACATACTGTGCACATGAGCTGCTTTTAAATGTACCTCTACCTACAGGACATAATACCACATTACCATGTACAGTACATGCATATTAATAATGTATAATAACTCCACCTGCTGGACATTTAACATAATCATGTAAGACCTACATTCACAGTTTGTAAAAATGTAAGTGTGACATATTTATCCCCAGATTCTGATGCCCTCAATAAGTCAGGCTCCTTTATACATCCCCAAGTTCTCTTAGTCATTGTGATAGGGAACCCTGTCGCTGATTCCTGCGCAGGTGTGTGCAGCTGAGACGTGTTGCTAGGCAACCGATTAGGCAGTAGGCTCGCCAGCGCTGAGTGGATCATGAGGTCCGGATTGGCTGGGGGGCGGCCCAGGGAAGCTGCGCGGAGTTAAAAAAGCATCTGCGCCACAATTCGAGGCTACTGCAAGGTCATTGATATACAGACGGGTGCTGAGCGGAAGCATGTTTATTTACATCAAGGAGGAGAGCGTCCGCATTGCAGGAACTACTACATGCAACCCCTTGACTGCAAAACGGTGCCTGTGAAGGCGCTTGTCCAGGTAGAACCGTCGGAATGGCATGGAGTTGCTGGGAGGCCGGGACTTCAGAAGCAACAGTAGTAGGTCAGTTTAGGGGATGGTGATCCCAAAAAAGTATAGAGAGGGTTACCGTAGAGTAGTAGGTTCCTGGAGTGGGACGTCTCATATAGTGGGACTAGCGCTCACCATTTTGCGTGACAAACTTTTATTTTTAGCTTTGTTTTCTTTTTGTTTCTTTATTAAATGTGACACTAGGGCTACCATAGCTGGTAGCCACAGCACTGTGTTAAATAAATCTGCACGCCAGTACGGCGTGTCAAAGCCAATGCTCTGTGTCTGTCTCAGTGTTGTCTAGTGACTACCCACACACGTCACCCTGTTACAGTCATAAAACATCCTTACATGTCAATGTACTTGTTGATGATAGCTCTAATTTAGTGTTTACAGATGTGGTGGAGGATATGTATGTTACTGTTCATTTGTTTGAATAGATGTGAATTATTTGGAATTTAATTTAATATCTACTATTGCTCTCTGTCAGGTGGAAGCTCGAACCCTGGAAGCTGCACCAGTGGGAACAGTGGCCCTTGAAGTGAGCGTCGAAGGACCTCGCTCAGTCAGAGCAAAATGGACGACTCCAGCCAAGCCAAATGGCCTCTTAACATATTCTGTTCTTTTCACAGGCCTCTTATATGCAGATCAAGGTAATTTGCATCTAAGATTAACTAGTTTAATTCCAGAGTGTACAATTCTAGGTTTTAAGTAGATATGGGCAGTATTTAATGTATTACATTGTTTTGGCTTTACCAGTATTTTTTTTTTTTTTTTACTTTCTTTTGAAGACCCAAGGACAATCTAAGAGTTGTAGAGGTTTTGTGTTTATTGTACATATGCTTAAAGGGGCACTGAACCTTATCAGTATAATGCAGGAATGAAATGTCTCGAAATATTATTAGTTGTCTGCCTACATTCTGCACAGTGTGGCTGTTAAGCCTAATACAGGAATTTAAGTGACCTCAAAAATGATGAGAGGAGGACAGACATGTTTATAATTAATTTTGAACCAGTGGTGCAAAGGTACTGTAGATAAAAGTGGACAGATTTTTAAAAAGGCAATGTCACAAAAAATTAAGCAGTACCCAATAATCCCTTTAGAGTTTTTTCTACCTATTGTATGTTTAAAAAAAAAAAAAAAAAAAGCCTTTTGAAATTTCTGATTGACAGAAAGTCACACTCTTCACAACATTTTTCATGTATTTCCATGCATCATTTTGCTCTATCCTTTCGAGGTGAAATACTGAATAAGGCATCTTATTGAATATTTATACAAAGGACCATCATTGACACTTTCTTTAATGCTCAACCCAAAGCCACAAATAAAAAGATGATGTGAAATGAAGCATTTAACTCAGACATGCATGCAATAAATATTTACGTGTAGTTAGAAAATACACTTTAAAATGCCAGTTTACAAATGCAAAACAAAACAATGTAGTTGCAGCATACTTTTATTCTGTAAGTAAAATGTTAAAACATTTTTATATTTGCTTGCTAATGGAAATAATTATTACCATTGGGAAGACAGCCAGGAAATCACGTGTGGAACAATGAAACAAGGAATGTATGCAGTATATGTCTGTTGGGTGTCCTAATCCAGAATGCAAAGGTCTTATTGCTTCTGGCCCAAGAAATTCCAACAGACAATAGAAACGTCACTTTTTTCTGCAGCTTTTTTTTTCTCTCTGGCACTTTGTCCTACCAAAGGTGTCAGCCAACCTCAGTTTTAGAAGCTAATGAGAGAGACTTAATCAGGCTTTGCTTTGTTTTGCTTACCTGCACAGCTCTAGCTTCATGAGGCCCAATGGAGTATACCCTGTATGAGCTATGTCACAAAGGAATGCCAGTTCCCCTGGGGTTACCTACCAATTGGACTCCTCCATCCCGTTTCAGCTCCTGCTTTCTCACTCCAAGAACTTCCCCAGGGAAACTGTTCCCTGAGTCCTTGGTAGTTCATCCATAGCTTAAAAACACTATCATAAAACTATAAGAAACTGTCATCTCCTAGAGCTGCAATGCTATTTTTTTAAATCTATGGTAGCAAACAAGATATGATAAATTTTATTTATATATATATATATATATATATATATATATATATATATATATATATATATATATATATATATAATTTTGATATACTCGGGTACCGGTTTTCTATTTAGTGTACTATGGTGTTTTTAATAGGGTTGTATACAAAAGCTTCATTTTATACAAGTAGCTCAAGGTTGCTCAATCGTGCACATTATACACAGGATGGGTGTTATTTAAAAAAAAAAGTCATTTTTGCTGTTAGTAAAAACTCCTAAAGTCAATTCTGATAAATACAAAAGCAATGTAAAATATAAATCAATATAAAAACATTGGTGATTAGTAAAACAGCTGAATGTTTTTAAAATAGCTTTTGAGACAACAGAGGTCGCTTCTTCATTACCTCAGTTTCCTCTTCTCATCTGAAAATGAGACCTTTGTAGTCTCGAAAGATGTGTTGTACTCTCAAAAGTGTGTTGTAGTGTGCGAGGTGTGATTATATATATATATATATATATATATATATATATATATATATATATATATATATATATATATATATATATATATATTGAGTGAACAGAAGAAAAATCTAAATCAAATCCATATTTGGTGTGACCACCCTTTGCCTTCAAAACAGCATCAAGCATCAATTCTTCTAGGTACACTTGCACACAGTTTTTGAAGGAACTTCGGCAGGTAGGTTGGCCCAAATATCTTGGAGAACTAACCACAGTTCTTCTGTGGATTTAGGCAGCCTCAGTTGCTTCTCTCTCTTCATGTAATCCCAGACAGACTTCGATGATGTTGAGATCAGGGCTCTGTGGGGCCATACCATCACTTCAGGACTCCTTGTTCTTCTTTACGCTGAAGATAGTTCTTAATGACTTTTGCTGTATGTTTGGGTCGTTGTCATGCTGCAGAATAAATTTGGGGCCAATCAGATGCCTCCCTGATGGTATTGCATGATGGATAAGTATCTGCCTGTACTTCTCAGCATTGAGGAGACCATTAATTCTGACCAAATCCCCAACTCCATTTGCAGAAATGCAGCCCCAAACTTGCAAGGAACCTCCACCATGCTTCACTGTTGCCTGCAGACACTCATTGGTGTGCGGCTCTCCAGCCCTTGGTGAACAAACTGCCTTCTGCTACAGCCAAATATTTCAAATTTTGACTCATCAGTCCAGAGCACCTGCTGCCATTTTTCTGCACCCCAGTTCCTGTGTTTTCGTGCATAGTTGAGTCGCTTGACCTTGTTTCCACGTCGGAGGTATGGCTTTTTGGCCACAAGTCTTCCATGAAGGCCACTTCTGACCAGACTTCTCCGGACAGTAGATGGGTGTACCAGGGTCCCACTGTTTTCTGCCAGTTCTGAGCTGATGGCACTGCTGGACATCTTCCGATTGCGAAGGAAGTAAGCATGATGTGTCTTTCATCTGCTGCAGTAAGTTTCCTTGGCCGACCACTCGTCTCACGGTCCTCAACGTTGCCCGTTTCTTTGTGCTTCTTCAAAGAGCTTGGACAGCACATCTGGAAACCCTGTCTGCCTTGAAATTTCTGCCTGGGAGAGACCTTGCTGAATATCTTATTTGAATTTAAAATCATGTAGGACCAACCTATATTGAAATAATCAGACTGGACACGCTTCTCGTGAATACAAAGGACAAATTAAGGTGCAAAAAGCTAAAGTAACACAGAAAGGAAAAATGAACTAAACTTAGTAGTTCAGAAAGGAACATTTAAACAACGACACCCCACTCCCGATAGCTGATTAGTGATCCAGAGCAATCTACGGCAGATTCCTTTAAAGGTTACAACCACATTCCTGACAGTTACTTATGGCGAAATTTAGTCTAAATATTATTATTATTATTTATTTCTTAGCAGACACCCTTATCCAGGGAGACTTACAGTAGTAAACAAAAAATACATTTCAATAATCACAGTACAAGTAATAATACAATTAAGAGCAAGATAAATACAATGACTTTGGTTCTAGCAAGTACAAGTATGACAAAATACGATTCAATAATAGGCTGTCACGGATGGCTTGAGTGGTGCGTGTGGGTGGTGACATCAAGTTCAGGAAGCGATAATAAACAGCACTGATATGGAGCTAAAATGGGCGTAGTCGTATCTTTATTAAATAACAAAATAAACAGTTTAAACAAAACACACTAGCAACTAAAGGGCACACGGGCCAGATTAAAATAACACACACTATAATTATTTTATATAACAACGAGTACCTTGTTCGCTGGCTGACAGCATTCGTTCTTACTCTCCTCACAACTCTCTCATCGTCTGAGCTCGGAATGGGTCTTTTATACTGTAGCTGGAGCCTTAATTACCCATTAAACAATTACCTTTTCACCGGTCTCACATAATAAATAATACTGTCGGACGGCTTTCGTCCGTCCGCACACAAACATAATATGTATAACAACAACGACGACAACAACAACTATACATAAATAATAAAAGGGGCGGGCACCTTGCCACACGGGTATCGTTAGTAACACAAATATTTACTTTCGTTAATATTTGATAATCAAAGCATCGTTAAATCAGTCTCATATAGATGTTTGAGCTCAGAAGGCAATTCTCACTCTTGCGAGATAAAGACACTCTTCACGTCCAGACAACCTTATGAGAATTATCTACTATCAAGACAGCTAATTTGGATTCTAGCTTTCAACGCAAAATGACAATTGCCTTGTAAAACCCACATCAATTTGTTTGAATCACATACAACAAAAAGTTACTATAGCGTTCATTAACTCATGAATGAATAGTATGAATTGAAAGCAATAATACATTTCTTACATTCTACCTCAAGCAAAACGTTTTAAATTTTACTTTAAGGTCTGCTTATTCGCGAGGTCATAATAGGATAAAAACACTAGGTGTTTGTGACGGGGAGCCCCGCCCCCATATATATATTGTGCACTATTTTTGTAATTTATTTGTGTTGTTGTTGTTGTATTATTTTTAGTATTATTATTAGAATATATATATTGTGTTTTGTGCGGATGGATGAAAGCCCTCCATCATTGTTTACTATTTGAGACCGGCGAAAAAGCCGGTCTCAAAGTGTAGCTGGTGTGGATGGGGTTGAATCCCCATCCCTGTAAAGCTTGTGGGAATGTGGCTGGAGCCTTAATAAGGTCATTATTTAATAGGTAATTAAGGCTCCAGCCACAGATATAAAAGACCCACTCCCAGCTCATTATGGGGAGAGAGTGTCAGAGGAGAGACGTAAGTCTGTGGGGGGAAAAAATAAATAAATAAATAAACAATTGCTATGTATGTTGGTTTCGCAACCAGCATACTACTTGTTTAGTGTTTGTTTGGCCCTTCTGCCCTTTTGTTTAGTGTTTTGTTTTGTTTTGTATATATCTTTATTTCCTTTATTATTTAATAAATTACTGAGTGCCATAGTACCTCAGTTTCACTGCCATTCCTTGTTTTGGTTTCTGTTCTGGTCTGACGTCACCCCTGCAAAGCCACCCTTTCACAGTGTTGAATACTTAACAGACTTTCGCTGCCTCTTCCAGCTGGTCCGTATCTCATCAAATCAGGCGCTCGAAGGCTCTCCTGCAGGCAAGGAAAGTTCAAATTCTGGGGTCTGTCTTCCTTGCATTGGGTCTCCACACCATGGGACAAAATAAATGTTTTTGCAAAAACAAGAGTCATTAACTATTTTTGTATTCCACTGAAACAGCAAATCCTCCACACGACGTGCACTCTTCGTCCGAGCATATCTGGGATATTCCACCGCAGACTCCGGCACTGCTAGTTTAATAACAGACTGAATATATTTAAATCTCTGTCAACTTCAAATGATATGTCCAACTGTCTTCCTCCAGTAATCAATCAGGGCTAAGTTAGAGATTTGATTCCAAGTACTTTTAGGATTTTAGACGTCTTATGCGGCGTACTCCCACACCAAGGCAAACACTGGGGTCATTATCCCGTATCAGAGTTTCCGAAAATGGTATCTCTGTTCAAACCGATCGCAGGCTGCGGGTCTTCAGATTGTCAAAGTTCAGAGCCTTTTTCTGCGTGTCAGGGAGCCCTGATTGAAAGTTGCGCTCGTCCTTTTCTAATCCTCTGATTGGATACTTTGTTTATTTGAGGCTGTGCCCAAGTCCCCGTGGGGTGTTTTTCCCATTGGCTGTTCTCGTTCCAAAATGGCCCAGTTTTCTCAGCTGGTCCGCTGTTTTGCCCCTATTGGCTGGATTTATGAGGTGGACTGTACTCTGTCCGTGGTGTCAAAGTATTCAAAACCTGTTTTTTACATTTTGGAAGACACGCCTGGCGCCACAGGATTTATTCAACGATGGTGAATATAAACCACTTGTCCAGTATTTAGTTTACGACTCTTTTTAAAAGCATTCTCTGTCAGTGGGGGAGTTCCTGACAAGAAACCAAATAGACACATAGAATGGCTTAGGACCCCCATGTATATTCCATTTATGTTAATTTCTTAAACAGAATGATCCAATTCTGGCACAATAGTGTTTTATATTCATATTCAACTGATCCTTTTAAAATCACCCAAAAAAACTGTAAAAATATTCTTAGTAAGTGGTTCATAATATGAGCCACTGGCAACCTGCCACAGTGCAGCATGCAGAACTACATCTAACTAGCTGTTGTTTTCTGTCTAGAATATCCATATATCGTATTACACTGTTCAGTTTTGTAAAAAAAATAGTTGTTTTCAAAGAAAGTAATAGATCTGTTGCAGTATTAAAGAATTACTGCTTATTTTACTAACATAATTAGATTCGGTTTAACTTCCCTGTCACTTTACTTTATCAGCTCTTAATTGTACTGAATGCTTTTTACCCAGCCAATACAGTTCTGCATGACCTGTCGTCAAGCAATTACCCTGTGTACTTAAAACACCCCCTCTCCTCCATCCCCACTCTAAAAGTAAACCCTGGAAACATAATCAATAAACCTGTTGTACATTCTAATCAAAAAGTATATTTAAACCTGAACAGTTGGTATGTAATGTGTGTTATTAAACCAGTAATTGACTATGACATCATCTAAAACTGGCTTGGTTGCAAACTGCCTTTAAGAATGCACTATGCAATATGGATAAATAAGTTCCTTTCTAATAC